>JAAAKE020128283.1:0-14657 GCA_010014785.2 Anisolabis maritima | reverse complement strand
ACAATATATATAAATAATTATTACCAATATGTAGAAGTAAAAACAAATTACAACATAAAAAATAAATAAATAAATAAATAAAAATAAATTATATATAATAAGTAACAAAAAATATTATTATGTATATTTAAATTTAATTTTTTATTATAAATTAATTTTTGTATGATTTTACTCATGGCTGTCAATGCGACGTTGCCATTTAGAAATCAGCCTTCACCGTGCAAAAAAAACGTGAGATTTAAAATAATAGAGGGAAAGAGGCAAGTGAGATAAAAATAGCAAAGCGGGCGGGGCGAGTGGAAAGGATTGTTGAGATTTAAAAAAAATAATATATTATCCCTTTGAAGAAATATTTTATATTTCATGTGCTATGAAGACATATATGATATACCATTTCAATGCAAAATTTCATTTAATTAACAATTCGCAGACGAAATTTAGAAATCTTGAATAATTTTTGGTCTATTGATAAAAATCATAAAAAGATCAGATGCTAAATTAAACAATTTAGTATATATATTATCCCTATGAAGTAATATCATATAATGCTATATATATATTCGATGCAGAATGTTTTAGGAATTATGTATCTATAATCCCCATAATTATTTCTTAACTAATTAAATCAAAACCTTAAAAAATATAAAGGCCTAATTATTATTAACCTTAAGATTAATATGGCTTATGGTACGTCTATGCAATCCAGAATTTTATGTATAAAACGAATCAATAATTCCTCTTTTTATATCTTATTTATTTGAGTAATTAAATATTAAAAAAAAAAAAGTTGAATATTAATTGATTTTATTATTAAGCAACAAACTTATATGACGTATGATACATTTATTTGACATAGAATTTTATGGCTGATTCAGAATTACTATTCAGAATTTTTATCTTTCATACTTTTTTAATAATTTGATGAAACCAAAAATTAATAAATTAATCTGTCAAACAAACGTTAAAAATTAAATTTTCTTTATTTTTCTACATTTTATGACCAAGAGAGAAAAGTTATAGTATTATTATTTTATTTCTCATTAAATTCAATCAATATCAAACATTAAATAGGTTTATTAAAAAAAAAAAATAAAGTATAAAAAATTATTAAAAATTGAAAGAGCAAAATTCAAAATGTGAAATTGTCGAAGTTACTAATAAGATGCTCTTAAAATGGTTGTATTTTAACTAAAAATTGATAACATTTATGATTCAATGAAAGTGAGTTTTCTACTATTCTATTATTCAAGTGACTTTAACAATTTTAAAAATTTGAATTTTGCGCTTTCAATTTTTAACGAATTTACTTGTTTATTCGCAGTTTTTTTTTTTTTTAATAAGTAAATATATTTAATGTTTGATATTGAATGAACATATCTGAATATTAAATACACTATTTAGAACCTGTCTTGGTGATAAAATGTAGAGAATTCGAGAAAAGTTAATTTTTAATGTTTGTTTGACAGATGAATTTATTTTTTGTTTCATCAAATTATTTAAAAAGTATGAAAGATATAAAAATACTGAATCAGCATAAAATTCTAAGTCGAATAAATACATCATATAATTTTCTTTTAGTTAATGATAATTATGTTTTCAAATTTTTTTTATGGTTTTTATTTAATTACCCAAAAAATTATTAAGATATTAAAAGAGGGATTAGTGATTTGTTATTAGTATAAAATTCTGCATTGAACAGAAGTATAATTTTATATAAATCTTGGATAATGATAATTAGCCTGTAAATTTCCAAGGCGCCACAATTTTAATTTAATTTATTGTCTGCTAGATCCACTCTGATATTGGTAGCCCTTTTCTAATCTTAAAATAATTCCTAACTTCATTTCTAATCACAGGTTACCAATTTCTCAAAAATACTTCAGTTAACGTGATTTTAATTACAATAGGTTAGATAAAAGGAAAAATTATATTTTACATTAAATTATTTTTAATTATATGAATCATTTATATATATATATATATATATTTAAATCTTTTTATAATGAGTAAAATTAAATCAAATATTTCAAAAAATCTTTCATACTATCCTCATATTTTATTAAAGATAAAAAATAACACCCAAGATGCAACAAAATTCTTCAGGTAATTAAAATAAATTTCTTTTTTTATTATATAAGAAGTGAACCGTGCAAAAATATTTATTTTTTAAAAATAATTTAACATATTGCCATAAGCTCTTTCATAAATATGTATCCCAAAAATTAATGTATCCTAATTACGAGGTAAAAGCACTTTAAAAGTTTAATAATATGATTCAAATTATCATGATTATCACTTGCAAACATTTTATTTTCATTTCTAATCACAAAAATAAATATATTATACTTTGGTTTATCTAATTTTTTATATAACATGGGTTTAAACTGCTATTCTGCATTCAGCAACATATTTGAAAGAGAAAAACTGATTTAAACCTAATGACGACTACAGAATTAACAGTCCAAAGCCCTGTTTTTATTTGATTTTCATGATTATAAATAAGAATTAAAATATCTGTTTCTCTTTCTGTATATATTTGCATTTTTCAATTGTAATTAATAATTTGAGCCTAACAAAACTGCGTCTATTTGTAAAGGAAAAATTTTTTTTGTTCTGTTTAGATTATTTTTTTTTTTTTTAATTTAAATCTCACATTTTTTACCACTTGGATATGATAAATCTGTCATTTACATATTTATTATACTTCATTTTAAATGTTTTTAATTTTCAGTATTCAAGATAAAATTGCTAAAAACATAATTGAAGTAACAAAACATTCTTATGAACAAACGAAACAAAATGATATAGTTAATAAATTAAAAAATACTTTACCAGAATTAATAATTGAAGAATTCGATCATGAACAAATATTTCAAGAGTTGGAAATGCAAAATACGTGTATTGAAAAATTTTCAAAAAACTTTAAAACCTTTTCTTTAGGCCCGAAAGAGGATTTTGAAGAAACTGATAATGATTTACAAAGTGATTCAGAATCAGTAGTAGAGGAGGAAAAAACATTTGTAAAAAAAGAGAAAAAACAAAATATATTAAAAAATAAAAAGGCAAAAACAACGATAGTGGATGATAAATTTTTTAAACTTAGCGAGATGGAAGATTTTTTATTATCGGAAGAAAATAAATTGAATAAAACAAATGAATCTGAAGATTCTATAGATTATTTTGAAGGCAATGATAATGAAGATGAATTAGTAAGTATTTTTAGTAATAACTTTTCTTTATACTTATTTTAAAATTTGTTATCATTTTAGGAATCCAAATCACAAATCTTCTATAATGACTTTTTTAAAAATAGTAATCAAGATGACGAAGTCTCTGAGCCAAAAATTCAAGAAAATGAAGAAAATTCTGAGTTATCTGAATATTTGAGCGACAATAGTTGTCCATTAAAGAATAAAGTCAGGTAATTTTTTACAAACATTTCAAATTAATTTTTTAATAAATACAAGTTTTATAGTTAAATTTTAAATCAAATTACTTATTAAAATAATTAAATTAAAATTAAAAAAATTCTTGTAATCTAATAATTTTAGATTTGACCGAATAAGATTAGAAAATTTTCTTTTTCAGTTATTAATAATTTTTATTCTACTATATTTACAGCCAGTCATATTCTCCAACAATTATTTCTTTTACATATTATTTCTTTAATAATATATTTTAAAATAAATTCCTTTTAGATTCAATTTAGATGATAATGATTCCAACAATTCTAATGAATTTAATCCAAATAATATTGAAGAATCAGAAGAAGATGACAGTGCACCAAAATCCTCTTTTGAATCGCGTCAAGAACGACTTCAAAATAAAATTGAAACTCTTGAAAATAAAGCATTAACTCAAATAGTGGATAAACCATGGCAATTGAGAGGAGAAGTAACTGGAACTTCCAGACCTAAAAATTCATTACTTGAAGAAGTTTTAGAATTTGATATTACATCTAGACCAGGTATGAATAAAAATTTCCCAACAATAAATTTCTGCTAGCCATTTTTATTAGTCCATACTTCTAAAGTGACAAGCAGTGTAGAGCTCCAAAAAATAGCATTTAAAAATTCATTTTTAATTATTTCTTATAAAATGAAGGAATTTCTTGACTGATAAAAACAATTATTACTTTATTACTATAATATATCGAAATCTCATTAGCAGATGGTGAGGCAGGTTGCACTAAACTCTTAAGAGAACTGGGCAGGAGGAGGGATTTTTCACTACATAACATTTTTTGGTATCTGTGTTGAAATTTGTTTCTTTATCAAATTCATGATAACGTGATGTGCGCGATATAATAATCACCCTAAATAAAATAATAGAAAAAATTAATAGGTAATTTGACTACAATTAGATAGAGAAATAATTTATTGTATTTTTAATATGAATTGTCATAATTTTATTAATATTTCTTACTTATTTCCAGCCCCAGTCGTTACTGCTGAAACTACTTTAAAATTAGAAGATATTATTAAACAACGAATAAAGGATAAAGCATGGGATGATGTTACTAGAAAACAACGTCCAAGTGATACTCCTCAAGAATATAAAAAGAAATTAGTCCTCGATCAAGAAAAAAGTAAACTTAGTTTAGCAGAAATTTATGAAAAGGTATTTTTTACCTTTTAAGTGGAATAAATAATTTTTCATTATTATAATACTTCCTTTCAATCTCTCTTAATGACTTCTCAATAAAATCATTAGAGTACTAATAAAAAGGCATGGGCTTCTAGATGCTTACGCGTCAATTAAAACAATTATGTTCGATCCAACATAAAATCATCAAGCACAATAATTTTATCTTAAATGATATATTGAATGATGCTTTAGTCTTATATGGAGTTGTTTGAAAACCACCAACTATTTTTAAAAAAAACCTTATCACTCGGAATTAAAATATCTACCTTAACAAAGACTATGTTGGATCAAACGGTCTTGGCGGGAATAGATGCTTAACCAACTAGAATGAATCTTGTATTTGTGTCCGGTATTGGACTAATTGACCTTGTCTTTGAGGACATTACTAGGGATGCTCCAAGAATGAATAAAGAGAAGGAAATAGAGATAACTAATAAATTCAAGAAATCATAATAGATGACAACGACAAAGCTAGTCTGGAAAAGAAGTGTTTATTTTCAAAAGCAAATCGAGCAAAGTTGGATTCATCTAGATATAGTCCAGGGCCTTAGTCAGAATATTTTTTCAAGAGAGTTTTATAAATAATAATTTTATATCTATAGATATATATAGATCTAGTTTAAGATTCTAAAGAATACAAAATATTTTTTGATAATTTCTAACGGCGTTTAAAATTTTATTTAACACTATATTATATTTTTATTTTTATGTATTTTTTTTTTTTGGGAGATTTGAGGAGGAAATGTTTTGAACCCTCAAACCCCCCTAGCTATGGGCCTGATATGGTCCATCAAAGAAAAATAAAATATGAATCTAAAAATGATCTTAAAATTTATTTTATTTTGTCTTTTAAAAATTAGATTCACTTTTAGATTATATTAAATTTAGAATTTTGTACTTATTATTTTGGAGATAATAAGTAAAATTAAAAAGTAAATATGAATACTAAAAAGTCATTTTTGTAATTTTTCAGGAATATTTACAACAAAAAGAAGCATTAAATGCAGATCCATTAGAAGAAAAACCTGAAGAAGAACCCACATTACATAAAGAAATTCGCTTAGCAATGAATGAATTATTTACAAAATTAGATGCACTTAGCAATTTCCATTACACTCCCAAACCAGTAAGTTTTACTTTAAAATGAATTTCATCCTATTAAAGAATAATAATAAAAAATTTTTATTTAATTGTCCATTTTGACTTTATTTGATTAGGCTGTACCAGAAGTTAAGATCATTAATAACTTGCCTTCAATCGCCATGGAGGAAATTATCCCTACTGCTACTAACGAAGAAATGTTGCTGGCTCCTGAAGAAGTGAAACGTAAGCAATCTTTAATTAAAATAAGCATTTTAAGATCTTCCTTTCAGGCAAAGGGAACAGTGAAGGGAGGAAGTACTTCATTATTCTCTAAGAATAATGGCAAATATCAAAAAATATTTTAATAAATAAAGAATATATATTGAGATAAAAAACATTAATCAATAACGCTTTCTTTCTTTATTAAATTCTGATGTTTTTGACATATTCACTGAACTGGACCAGCCAAAACACTTAAATGTATAAAATAAAATGATTTGGATTTAGTGAATAAAAATACAATTAATTACCCTTAGAATTAATTTAAATATCACAATTATAAAAAATCTCGTTAACGCTAATTTACAAATTAGGGGGAGCAATTTTTTCAAAGTTCTAGGGAAAAGGGTTTTTAATACAAGTTTTCATCAAATATGTAAAATGTGCAAAATCTTTTTCAAAAAAAGATAAATGGATTCGATTGTCAAGAGCATATTCATAGTGAAAAAACGATTTTATTTTCACAATCAATATACGAGGAGGGCATTAGCTAAACTATGGATTACGGATTCAAAATTACATTATAACTCACCACTTATTGAAACGAAACTCCAAAGTCTCATGGGTTAGGAAATTAGGAAATAAGGACGCAAAATGACTAAAGCCTAAGTATCTGTGAAAAGGAGAAACTTATCCCAAAATTAAAATCAATCCATATATCCACAAACAATATACCTATGGCAGAACGAAGTTGGTTCAAAAACTTATTAAAAGACTATAAAAAAACAAGATCCCTTTGAACGATTTCATTTGAAAAAAAGAGAAATTAGCCCAGATAAACATAAATAAGCAATTATTTTCATATTTTTTCATGTATTTAATTAGAAAATTATAAATAAAATAATTTTTCAGGAAAAATTAAGGGTGAATTAATGGATAAACGAGAACGAACATCAACAGATAAAAACCGAGAAAAGCGAAAGAAGAAGAAAAAACAAAGTGCTATTTATCAACATTTAGAAAAGAAGGCTCAAAAAGATCTTGAAAAAACTAAAAAGACAAAATATGACAAGAAAAATAATGAAAGATTAATAGATCATGTTACCAAGGATAAAAATGTTTCTAAGGTAAAATTATCATATATTTTTATTTCATTTTTGAGGAGGCAGTGGCTAAGACGGATAAGCTGCGGATTACGAATCTAGAGTTTGAAAATAGCTCGGGTTCGAGTCCGGTTTGCCGCATTTATTTCCAACTCTGCCACAAGTCTCCACCTGGGGTAGGGAAGTGAGAGATAATCTCACCCCCAGAAGCCCAAATGGTATCACTTTGGGCTATTACTGGTCTAAGTGAGTCTCCCCAAAGGAGGGCGGCAACCACCTAACCCTAACCTAACCCTTATTTCATTTCATTCATATGCATCTCATGTATTCAATTTTAGATGGATGAAAATAAGAAAAAAATAAAATCATCCTCTGCATTTTTCTCCCAACTTCAAGAAGAGGTAACCTCTCACATAAAGAGAAATAGAAAAAAGGTAATATCCAAAAAAAAAGACGAAATATCAGCTCGTAAACTAAAATTGTAAATATTTTTATATAATTTAAAATAAAAAAATATATATTTTAATATATAAATACAAATTTAGTTTGTGATTTTTTTCATTTCCTACATCCTTAACATCTACAAAAAATTAAATTTTGGATTAGTTTCCTATTTTCTATTTTTAAATAATAATTATTAATTTAATGAAATTAGAGTTTCTAAGAACATTCCCTCCCATTTCTCAACTCATCCTATCGATTTTAAAACCCGGATGCTCCTCCACAGAAGGACAATCACACCGACCGACTGCTTTATCCTCCTTCATTTCAAAAGTCTATGAAAAACTCATAAAGGCTAGAGAATTATTTGGAGACCAATGACAAATTACCTAATTTATTGTTTGGGTTCAGATCATCCATTTCCATTTATGATAGTCTAACCATATTAATATCTAATATTCAAGAATCTTATGTTTTAAAGAAATATACCCCTGCTTCCTTCATGGATATTGAAGGGGCTTATGATAGCAGAGATATTAATACGCTATGCATAAAGTTAAAAAAAGGTGTTAGTTTTTTAAAATTTCAGCCCAAGTAAAACATTTAGGACTAATTATGGATTCAAAATTACTCTGGAAAAATCATATATTCTATTTAATTTAAAAATGAAATTTAAATTAATAAAAATTATATCAAACTTTTTCTTGGGCGCAAATCCACAATCCCTTCTTATTATATATAGAGCAATAATCCGATCAGTTATCGAATACGGAAAATTTTATACGGATCAGGTTGCAAATCCAATTCCAATTGGTTTGCCAATGTATGGGATATCTAAAAACATCCTCTTCAAATGATATACATATTAAGAGTAATGAACCACCCTTAGAACTAAGAAGAAACCTGGCCGAGAAATTTTTTATTAAGCGGTCTTCGAAATTCTATTAATCAACAATAGAAGCTATCTCACACTTGGAAAATAATCTTGGCATCTTTTAGTTTAAAAATTCTGGAATACGCATTCAAAAATGCTCTTCCCCCCGAAATTTCAAATACAACAGTAATAAATTTTAAACCAACTATATATATAACCTGAAAAACTACAACTTATCCCACTCTCAAATCACATCATATACACAGACAGATCTAAATCAAGTAATAATGTCGGATGTTCCCTTTTTGATGAAAACTTCACTTTCCACCTAGTCAAGCTTCCAAAAACTTTTTTCACTATTCTCTGCAGAGCTTATTGGGATACGGGAAACCATCATTTACTCTAGGAACAATAAGATTTCATCTACAATTCTCAGAGACATTAAAAGTACACTAGAAGCAATTCAATCAATAAATAGACAGAGAAATATAAATAAACTCCCACTGGATATTTTCATATTAGTTAAAGAAGCAGCAAGTTAAGGAGCATAGATCTCACTACAATGGGTGAAAGAACACTCAACTTGCCATGAAAATCTCAGATTATCTTGCCAAGAGACTCAATCACTCAGGACAAATTTTGAACGAAAGGTTACCATGGCAAGATTATATTATAAAATATATGGTAAAATCTAAGTTGCAAAAAGATTGGATAAACTCTTGGAATTTTACCAGTCAAATAAAAGGAGCGTTTTTACATAAATTAAAATCAACACCAGGACCTGGTTCAACACATTTCCATTCCACCTAAGATCAGCCCTAACTCTTTTCAATAGGCAGAATCAATCACACCAGGTCAAATACACATTTATATATTTATTATAGATTCAATATAGTCAATTCCCCGCTATACATCATCTGTTCAATGGAAGCTACTAATCACCACATACTATTTGTTTCAAGCAAGACAAATCTCCAATTAGCCATCACACCTCATTTTAGATCCCACAAACCTAAACCAAATCCTTAAATATCCAAAATAATCAACTCATAGCAATAAATTCTTTCATTAAAATAAACAAAATCATCTTATAGCATACAAATTTGATACTATATTTAGGCAACTTATTTATCTCATACAATTTTCATTCATTCTATTTTATATAATCTTATATAAAAAAGTTATTTATATATTATTTGACTTATAAATTTACACTCCTTTTACATCTCTAATCTCTACAATATACAGGGAATTTATATATTTATTTTATAGACTTTATATTTTGCTGAAAAAACTTGAGATTAGATTTGTATATGTATATATTTTAAAATTCAAAAATTTTTAAATTTAAATTATGTAAGAAACATTGTAAAGAAATTTGGCACAATGGTCTCAGGTCAAAATCCTCTAAAAAGAGAAAAATATATATATGCGAGGGCTTAAAGATGATCAAAATAAGTATCACCGTACACAGGTGATTCATTAAATATATTAATTTTATTTAATGTAAACAAATCTGGGATTGGAACATGAATTTAATCCAAATAGGACTTCAGTTAAGGGAAGGTATTGCTGTGATTCTCCGATCCATGAAAAGGATCCTTTCATTCATATACTTCGCATAGAATAAACTACTGTGCCTAGAGCCCTTTCTCCAATTACGACAACCTCCGTAGAATATAAAGTATTAAAAAGGTTCAGATGGAAAAAGATATATATAGTATTAGTTAGATAGCACACAATACGACCTTAGTCGCGATTTCTTCTTAGAACCTAAGTAATTTCATAGCAATAATTATAATTTTTTATTCTCGTTTTAATGATAATTTATTAAGAACAATATAATATACTAATTTTACAACCTAAATATTCATTTAAATTCAACTAAATTTCCATATAAAATATAATTAGGTATAAATTTTTAAAAATGGTAGAGAGGACAATATATCGGTTTATATTACTTTACATTCTTTTTACTTAGGAAAAGTATTGCGATCGCAATAAAATTCGATGACGAAATCTCAACGGAAATAAATGTTTTGATGTCCACCGAGTCTAAAAAAAAATGGGCTCAAATTTAATATTTAGATTAGGTACCATGTTGCATGCGTCACGAAGGCTGTAAATAAAATCGGTCAGAGTACTAATACTTTACTGATTTACTTTTTTATTTTCATTTTTTTTCTCCAAATTCGCTCTAATGTTATTGATTAAAATTTATATTTCCATTATTTTTTTAGATGATCTTTGAAATGCGTTTACCCTTATCGGCTCCAAAATTGTTTAGGGACATTTTACTTTTGTATGATTTTAGGTTTTTTAATAATTTTTTCATAAAAAACTCTATCAATTTCGAGTAAATTGGCTGTCCTTATAATAATAATCATTTTCTGCTCAGATAGTGTGGAACCTTCACCTTCAGGTGTCTGAGGGTTTAAGATATATATAGAAAAGATAGGACAAATGTTGCCATATCAAAATATAAATATGTTTAAATCCTATGTTCGATAATAAACAAGGTTTAGTTGGCAATTTAATTTTTTTTATACATAGTGCCCTCATTTGTAATGGATAAATTGGTGTTACCACAATACCTCTCGGGAAGTGATATAATTAGTACCATAAAGAAAAAATAGATTAACACATCACAATTTAGGAAAAGTTACTAGAGAGAAGCACTAGAACAATGAATCTTTAACGTTCAAAGTGACTTCCTGGGTGGCAGTTTGCTTATAACTGACTGTCTCTATATATGTAAGCATCTATATCCTTCATACGTATTATAAATGATTTAATAGATTTAAATAGAGAACCTAAAAATCTAGTGTGTTTGGTAGCCTTTTCATGCTGGACTATTGGGATATTGGAAGTTCAAGAGTCTATATATGCAAATAAAAAATTCAATGCTTTTTGAAACGTTTGTATTTATAAATTTTTAACATTTATTTGAATTTTTAATTAATAAATGAGGATAGAAAATTGCAAGGAAAAGAATAATTATAATCTAACAAATAATCTCGGATACATTAGCAAAAATGAATAAAAAAAAAAAAAAAAAAATAAATATATATATATATAAATATTTAAAAAATAGTTTAGAGGAAGAGTTCAAAAGTAAATATTAAAATGAAATGACATTAAAGAAATATTGATGATTCCAATTCGAAATTTTGATGATTTCAATTCGAAATTTTACCCAACTCAAGATGTATTAATTTTTTATATAAAATATTTAAGTTTAATTCTTTCATGTTTCTATGATATAAGCAATAAATTTCATGATACAATTAAATTTTAATATTTTATAAATTACGTAAAGTAATGAGAAAGTCAAAAAAATAAAAATTTACTGATCCCATTTTTTCCACTCCATTCCATCTGGGGGTTTAATTTCTACTTTTTCTTTTGCTACATCAGTCCAATTCGTTGAAAGGACGGTTCCGCCAGATTCTTGCTGAAATAGAAAATAAAATAGTATCAAATTTTAGATGTATATATTACTCCCTGAAATGTTTCAAAGTTAGGTGAATTTATCTATTTATAAATAAAACTAAGACTTACAAAAGATTTATTCATGGCTCGTCGAACATCATCAGATCCTTCACTATAAATTTTTCTAAATAGAGCATTGAGAGCTGCTTCGCCATCTTCTTCCTTTCCATCTTGGGGTTCCAATTCCTTCACAACTTTGTCCCAATCTCGAGGGCCTCTTCTGGCTGTTTTTTCGGAAGAACCACTTGCTGCCATAATTTCTGGGAAAAACAAAGTTGATAATTTATTTTCTATTTATTTATTTTAATGGATGAGAAGGCAAGTTCAGCAATAATTCAACCTTTGAATGGTCAATAAAAACTTAAATTTGTTCGATTTGTTTCAATCTAGATTAACGTTGTTGTTCCTATATATATACATTGTCAGATGTATTTCAAATGCAAGCGGACGAACTTTGGTCATAAATAAAACGATCAAATTGGACTGACGATGAACCAGTAAATGTAGTTCGAAACGTTTCAAATTTGAGTATTTATTTATTTTAATTTTGTTGATAAATGAAATTTAAAATTACCAGGAGGTATGGGTTGGATTTTCTTCATTTCTTTAGGATCACCTTCAAGTGAAGTCCATCTAAGATCTTCAGCCTTTTTTAAATAAATTTCTATCTGTAATTTAAAAATATTCATTAGAAAATAATATTTTAAACACATAAGTTCTTTTTAAAAAAAGAAACTAAATTATTAAAAAAAAATACTAGAGCAAGAAGTCACACATCTTTCTAAATTAAAACCTTCTTTGAACGAATAAAAAATGAATTTTATAAAGGCTATCTATATGACATTAGGATAGCATATTTTCGATTAATAAATTTTTAATATAGAAAGACTAATCTATTCAAGGTGTGATAATTTTATTTTTTTTAAATAATCTGGTATATAAATAGAACCTTCTTCTCTCGCCAAAGATATCAACAAATGCACCCATAATTTCACCTTTTTAGATATTTTCCACTAATAAAAAATATTAATAATCCTTTAGCTGTTGGACCTCAAATAATTTGCTTAATCATTAAATATTTTTGAATACTAATTATAATAATTTGGGAAATGTTTATTTATTATAAAACGACACAACCAGATTCGAATACCAAGTGGTGTAAATAGATATCCCTGGTTTACATGAATCGTAATTTAAATAAATGTGTATCGTTTCAAGTCTATATGTCCTCGGATGTCAAAAGATGTAAAAAAAAACCAGATTTGAAGCAATCAACAGGTATATTCTTCTCTCGCCAAAAGATATAATTTCATCTCTTTAACATGTATTAATAAAAAAATATTACATTATAAACATTCTTTAACTGTTAATTTCAAAAATTTGCTTAATCTTTAAATGTGAAAGATGAATAAAAATTGGAGGTAGTTTTCAGAACAAAATTTAATGGAACGAATCCTATTGAAAAATGTAGGAGTTACGTATTGCAGATGATTTTTCAGGATTATTTCCATCCTTCTACTAATGATAGAAAGAGCTATTTCAGAAGCTTTTTTCACTTCGAATTATCGACAATCTATGTTTAGATTTACCCCAATAATTTTTTATTTGAAAACTATCTCCATTTTAAAATCATCCTTATCAAAGATCCACCATGTTGCTTTACAATATCTATTAATCTTTAAATATTTTTAAATCCATCTTCTTTTAATATATAAAAATGAAAATGGTTTGTTTATGTCACTAGCGTACCCAGCGTCAATCATGGGGAGGGGGAGAATATAAATATATATGTGTGTCTGAAATAATGTTTTCACGGTTTAGTCCGCGATGATTGTTGAGATTAACTCGACTTCGGTTCTCCTTTTGGAACCAGTTTCAAGAGTGTTGGGTTAGGAAGTGATGTTGTGATGTTTTCGGGTCGCAATCTTGCTGGTCCCCAAATTTGGTCAGTGGATGTCTCCGAGGTTTGGATTTGGCTCTGAGATCTATAACGGGCTTGGTTGGGTGTTGTGCGGTTAGTGTTCTGTTTGCGTTGACTTCGAGGCCTCAATCTGCCTACTCCTCGAGTCGGAATGTTTGTTTGTGGATGTCTACGAAGCTCTTGTTTGCCTCTGTATTCTAGGAAGTGGTTGGTTGGATGGTATGGTGACGGTTGGCGCGTTAGTTGGTTTGGGTCCATCCAACCAAACAGTTCCTAAAAAACAATCCAACCAACAATTTCCTAGAATACGAAACAAATCAAGCTTCGGAGACATTGACAAACATTCCAACTCGAGGAGTAGGCAGATTGAGGCCTCGAAGTCAACGTAAAGAGAACACTAACAGCACAACACCCAACCAAGCCCGTTCTAGATCTCAGAGCCAAATCCAAACCTGGGAGACATCCACCGACCAAATTTGGGGACCAGCAAGACCCAGAAAACAAACCACCACCACCACCACCACCACCATCAACACTTCATAACCCAACACTTTTGAAAATGGCTCCAAAAGGAGAGCCGAAACATCGAGTTAATCTCAACAATCACGGACCAATCCGTGAAAATATTATTCCATATAAATCAAAACGCGGAAATCTTTCAGAACATATATATATTGGGTTGACAAGAAAGTAATTTCGGTTTCTATAACTATCTATTTGTGCAAACAGAAATTACTTTCTTGCCAACCCAATATTTGTTATAAAAAACATATCATATTAATAAACAAGAATGACGTCGAAAGCAATCGATATTTAATATTAAAATTATATACAGAAAAACGAGTGTTGTATGAGTTCGTGCAAATATATATAAATT
>JAAAKE020128272.1:0-14658 GCA_010014785.2 Anisolabis maritima | reverse complement strand
GAAGAAGAGGCCTCAAGAGAACAAGAAAAACGGCGTACAAAACGACAACATAGGAAAAACAGAGATGCATTTATTGAACTTCTAGATGAACTTCATGAGCAAGGAAAACTTACCTCCATGTCGCTCTGGGTGGAGCTCTATCCAGCTTTGAGTGCAGATTTAAGATTTTCTGCAATGCTAGGACAAGGAGGTTTGTTATTTTATTTTCTTACTTTCACTATTAGTTATTTAATTAAGTTTTTTTATATTTTATTGAATGTTGTATAAATTAGATGGAATATCTATCAAATAATAGCTTTAAAAATGAAGAATTTTATCGGGGATATGCAGGAGAAAAAAAAAACTAATATTAGAAAAAAAGGGAAAAATCTATTGTTAATCTTATCCCTCCAACTCCTGGCATTCTTTCCCTTTTTTAGAAAGTCCACCATTAACGAATTAAAAAAACCACGAAACAATAAAGGAGAAAAACCATCATTAATTTTATCACAATTAAGAATATTTCGGATCTCATACTATTCCCATTCTCAGTATATAGATTTTTAACCCAGAAAACAAAAAATAAAGAAATTGTGACTATTATTATAAAGGTGATTTTTAAATTTTATTGAATAAATGACGAGAAAATCATTCATTGTCAATGATTCTCAATATATATATCATAATTTGTAAATTTTTGCTTAATTTGTGAATTTAATGAGATTCTGAATAATGATAAAATTTTAAATATTTACAAATTTAGTGATGTCAAAGCTGATTATAAAACAAATTTGTTTGAGATTTTATTAATAAAAAGTTAAATAGCATCCATCACGTATTTTAAAATTTAATGAAATTTAAAACGTAAACTTATCTCTTTGGCCTCTTACCCGCTGATATAAAGGGTTTACCTATAAGAGCGTCAGAACTTTAAAATGAGACACTAGAAACTACAAATAATATCCACGTAATTTTTATTTAATTGTGAAAAGCAATGATATTATGTTTTGAAAATAACATTAATTTCTTATATATATATATATTTAAAGAATATATATATATAATAACGACAGAACTGGAAAATAAAACACTTTATTTTATCGTGAAAAGAAATTAATGTTATTTTCAAAACATAATATCATTGCTTTTCACAATAAAATAAAAATTACGTGGATATTATTTGAACGTTCTACTGTCTCATTTTAAAGAATACATATATACATACATGGTATATATATGGTTTTTATCTGCAGTATAAGTATATATTATTAACAATTAAAAAAAACCAAAAATTATAATATATACACCCTCAAAAATAAATGGACAAACTGAATCTTTGGTTTCATCTTAATGGATAATTCTACCGATATGAATTTAATAATAGAATTTAAAAATAGGTAAAACATTATGAAATTTGATGATTTTGAATTTCATATAACTATCCTCATAAAGACGGAAACCAAAGATAATATTCCTTTTATGCCACTCCTTTCTCTTGCCAGCGTCAAAGGTCAGATTATTCAACAAACTTCTCCTCTTAGTTAGATCTATAAATAACCTAAGGTCCTCTCAATAGCAGAACAACAGACAAAAATAATAATAACATATAAAACGATCTCAACAATAATCTTTTCTCATTATTTTAAATTTAAAATATCTACAAAAAATTGAAATTCAATTGATAAAAATTTAAGGCAGGTTTTTCTCATTTACTATTTTCTGACATCCAAATGACCCCAAATTCATTCATAGTTGTCCTATGAATTATATAAATACTTTAATTAGTCATATTTATTTATGCAGATAAACAATATACTTGTTAATTAAGAGTTAAAATAAATGGGCTGATTTCACAAGGAATTTTCGTACAAAATATCCTTTATATTCTTAATTAAATCTTTTTTCTTTACTATCTTATGTGGAAGATTCAGTGTTTTAATAAAATTCGAATTCGAGAAAATTTAGGATTCGACCCATCTCTAGTATATAAACATATATATATATACCCTTTATTTATTATTATTATTCTTTCATTGCCAAGATATCCAAATTAATGAATTCAAATTTTTTTTAGGTTCAACTCCCCTGGACTTATTTAAATTTTATGTAGAAGATCTAAAATCTCGTTTTCATGATGAGAAAAAGATTATTAAAGAAATATTAAGAGAAAAAAACTTCAGTGTTCAAGTTTCAACAAATTTTGAACAATTTGCAACTGTGGTTTGTGAAGACCGAAGAAGTGCGACTCTAGACGCAGGAAATGTAAAACTCACCTATAATGCTCTTTTAGAAAAGGTAAATTAGTTAGAAAAGCTATTTGACTTTCTCTTAACTATATATGAAATATATAGTGGGAAACTGGATGTACTTTTTTAGTTTTTTTAAATTTTCTAAAAATTTGCTTTAACGATTTTGATTAAAATTAATAAAACAATTATTTTTTTAGATCTTTGAAATGTATCCTTATCCATCTTAAAATAGATATTCACTTTACTCTTATACGTTTTTAGGCTTTTTGTGAATTTCTCTTAAACCATTCTAACGATTTTGATTAATTGTTTTTTCATATAATAAATTAGATATTCTTTAAGATAATGAAGATAATTATTTTCCTCCTCACAATAGTATGGGATCCTCAATTTAGGATTTTAAAAATCCCATAGAAAAGATAGAAAAACTAGGTATTGTAATAAAAAAATAAATATTTTTAATTCCTATGTTTTGATATTAAATGAGATTTAATTGCCAATTTAATTAATTTAATTAAATTTGTTTATAATAATATCAATAATTGATTAATACACATAAACGAAAAATAATAAATAAAAGCTATTACATGTGTGATGTGCGGCCTCTTTTCTTTAAAGTCTATAAATTTTAATCCTTAATTAAAATAATTAATTAATTTTTTATCTTTTTTTTTAGGCAGAAGCTAGAGAAAGAGAACGACTAAAAGAAGAGGGTAGAAAAATGAAAAAACTCGAATCTGCATTTCGATCTTTGTTGTTATCATTAAATTTAGATTCTGATTCCACTTGGGAACAGGTGAGATGATAGTTTGCTTCAAACTAATTGACTTGAATAAAATGCCCAGTCAAGACAATAATCTCGCAACCAATTATCTTATTCTTTATATTGACTTTTAGTCCCTTGGGACATTGTTTTGAAAACCACCACTTTTTTCAAAACAAACCCCTATTATTCAATATAACTCTAATAAAGAATATATTTCCTAAACTATTTTATTTTATAGAGGAAGCTTGATTTTCAAAATTGAAATTTCCAAAAATCTTTTGAGTTAAAAAAAGTGATTTAGTAAATTTCTCTGTTTTAATGAATCTTTAGACAAAATTTCGGCCAAACATTTGATGACTCAGAATAAAATTTTATATAATTATTGTATATGAATCGAATTGAAAATTCTTATATAGTTATGGTACAGAAGAAAGAGACCAGCAGGTTTTGCCAGGCCTATAATCTTTTATTTGCAGATTTATTCTCTAATAATATAATAAGTAAGTAAAATCATAAAATCAATAATCATAAATTAATAAATAAATCACTATCAAAAAGTTTTTTTATTTCAATTTCAATGTCAATTTTTAGTATCTTAGGCCATTTTGACTATATAAATTAATTTAAATGGAAAGAAGAATTGACAGTCGATTAAGGCTCTTATTCTTCGGAGTCACCCATCTTAGATTCAGCACTTATTGGCCTTGCTTGACCTGAGTGATTTTGGCGCCTCTTCTCCTTCACCTCGGCCAATGCCACAGATAAATAAAAAGATTGAAAAAAAAAAATTTTTTTCTAGGTGCGTCCGAGTATTGAACATGAGCCAGCATTTATTGCCCTAACCTTGGAATCAGAGAGAGTTCGACTTTTTAGTGAGACTTTGACTCAAAGTGAACATGCCTGTACACATCATCATAGCAGACCCAGCGGTGGAGGAGGCAAGAAGACACGACGACCCCGACCTCGTTCACTCTCTCGATCGGTTCGTTTTCCATTCTTTAGCCTTTCTTCTTACATTATAGATCTGCAGAATAATGAAAATAATCCCTATTCTTATTTTGACATCCCGTATTCCGTAAATGATGGGTGGTGCTTAACCCTAAAGAATAAAAAGCTATAATATGGGTGATAAAATTTTCTCCTTTTTAATTTAAATATTTTCCTTTCTTTTTTTTCTCTTTAATGACATTTCCAAATATTTATTTGTCTCTTACCTGTCTTCTTAGAAATTAAAATATGATAATTCAAAGACATTAATTAAAAGATTAAATCGAATCAAAAAAGTGTGTATGATCCATCTAAAAATTTGCAACTTCATTAATAGCGAAATCCACAAAATGAATTGGCTCATCGCCAGAGAAGAAATAAATAAATATTTGTTGATAAGCAGAGTCTGTCAAAAATAAAAACCAGTTTGTAGCTATTGAATAATAAACAATCATGCTTGCAAAAGAAAGCCTTTAGCGATACAATCATTAATAACAGACGAATCAGCCATCAAATTTGTGTATTTTCACTTTCCCATCTCATTATTTATATCTTCTCTTGTCAACTAAAAGAAAAAGAAAAGGTGTATGTTTTGTTTTAAAATTCTTATTTTTATAAAACCTTTTTTCGCCATCTTTTATTTGATTTTTCTATAACTGCATTGAGATATTGTCAAAATTTTAATATCAGCACCTAAGAGATAATTTAGTAAAAAGTTCAATTTTTCATTAGTAACTTAATTAAAATATAATTTGGGTTATTTGAATAATGAGACAGTCAGCTCGTTTTATAATAGGTTTATTCAAAGAACCCTTTTAAATTGTATCATAATGCTTAATAAAACGTGGTCCACATAAAACGATGGAGTTTGCTCTTGGAACAAACCTAATAGGCTCATTCGCAATTCAAAACAGTTTGAAACAAAATTGGTCTTGCACAACTTACAAATGTGAATGGTCAAAAGAATGCTCAGGATTGTTTCAAAGTGGGCTGAGCCTAGTTTAAAAGGCCCTAATATAAACCAACTCACTCAGCCCAAACTCTCGGTCAAAATAAATGAAATTTGGAGATGGAAATCATACAAGAAAATTGACTGTTTACCTCCCAGGGGTGATATATGTAGATCCGAACTTCCTTAATTCTTATTATTAATTCGATCAAACAAAAATTATTATTTTAAAATATTTGGGAAATTTTAAATAAAATTCATTCGATATTTGTTTGCTATTATTTTTTTAGGGTTCCGAAGAGCCGAAGCCTGTCTCACATTCTCGTGGAAAGAAAAAACGCCGAAAATCTCCCTCTCCGTCAGCGGGGGAAAGCAGTGGAAGTGAACAACATCGGAAGTCACGTGGAAAAAAAAGCAAGAAAAGGAGCAAAAGTGGCCGGCGAAGCAAAAGCGTAAGCGGCCTGATCTGCTGAATTGTTTAAATAAATTCTCATAAAAAATTTTAATATTTTCGTGTATTTTAAAATTATTTAAAACAAAAGCTTTATTATTTTTTCTACAGATATACATTACATAGACTATAAAAAGCAACCTTGTAAATATGATGAGGAATTTTTTTCTAATTTATATATTTATTATTGAAATACAAAAATGATCTAAATTTCTTTTAAATATAATTTATATATTGTATCATTAACATAAAAATAAAATTCTTTTTTTTAATTAATTCTTAAATTCATCTTATATAAAGATATACTTTTTTTTCTCTCGGCCACCTTTAAAAAAAGTTTTTAGAAAAATCAAATTTTTGCTCCGGTAAAAAAATGAGCTGCATTCAACTTGACTGTATGTCTTTAAATTCAAGTGTATGTCCTTATAGCTCAAAGGAAATTAGGATAGTCAACATGAATTTTTATTTCTGATTCGATTTTGCGAAGCATCACAATAAATAAAAAATCTTTTTTCAAAGAAACGATATCAAGCCATCAGCTTGAAGGAAATCAAATATATAAAACGACATCATCTTATGAGAACAATCGAAGAAGCGGAATTAAAACTTAATTAAACCGGGAATATCAAATATCTCATAAACTATTAACTTTTATTTAAAAAAATTTATAAAATAGTCTGTTCATGTGAAAACCGGTTAAAAGAGTTTTTTTGTTAGTGATGAAAGACTAGTTTTGAATATAATTCAATCAAATTTTAATAACTTTTCCCCCAAGAAAAATTTTCTCTAGCCAGACTGTGAACTTTATGGGCTTGATAACTTCAAATATCATTAAATAAATCTTTTAAATTAAGGCAAAATTAATATTAAAAAGAAAAAGTGCAATCTGTTTTTGAAATCTTTCACAGAGGCTTGTTTTTATCTCTTCTATCTGTGGCATCCAATCCAAAAATTAAGATTTAATTCGAACTTTAATATTGAAGTCAATATGTAATGTATATTTATAGGAATATATTTTTAGTTTTTAGGAAAATCACGAATTTTTTTCTCGAAATTTATATTGAAAGCATATATGAGTTTTTTTTATTTTGATAAAATAAATATATAACGTTTCGGCATCTAATTTTCAAGAGGGGTAAAGTATCAATAAAAATATCAATGGAAGCTAAAAAAAAGCCTCATTGTATTTTTAGAAAAGAGAAAATATTGTTATAACTTAAGGTGTTTTATTGTATATCGGCACAATATCCATCGGGAAACTGGATAACCCCGGGTTCGTTGGAAGACACCAAAACATGCTTAGTCAAATCTATCATCCCTCACTCATTTTACTAAAACAATATATTGGTTTATAGGCCTTTGAAAACTTCCACCTATATCAAACAAACCCTTATTATTCACTTTTTGTTGAACTACCCTTCAGTGTCTGCTTGCCTCTATCTTGTAACTAGTATTGTAATTGGTTCCATTTGGGCTTGCTAGATAGCGTTGCAAAAATAAGGAGTTTCCTCACGAGAGAATATTCTCTCATATATATAATAAGTTTTTCTCTTAAACTTGATAATCCATATTTGCCCCTATAAACTACCGTTTAAGATTTTAAGTAGGTTGCAATGTAGCAACTTAATTTAAGATTGGCTCTTTGGAAATTTTCTTATATATTGAGCAAAAAAAAGTTGAACTTTGTGTCACTCCAATAGCAAATTCGTTCTGTTGTTTTTATTGGATTTATATAGACTATTCTATTCTACTTTATTTCATAATTTTTTAAAAATTTATTTTGCGAAAAATAGCTGTTCTTCCACTAAAATCTTTACAATGAAATAGATAAGTTTATTATTTGATATAAAGATTTAGGCCTTTATTCAGAAACATTCCTTAATAGGAATTTCTCTAGTTTTTTTATATATTATTTCTTATATTAAAATTTTTCTTAGTAGCTAATTCACAGATCTTCCATAGGTCACTTAATTAAACACTCAAGAAAAATTTCATGTTAAGAAATTTTATATAAAAAAATCATAGTAAAATTCACCGAAGCTTTTTCTTAGACTTTCTCACCTTACTTACTTATTTAAGTTGAAAAATTAAATTTTACATACCAAAGATCATTATGTTTGTTATAATATTTCTAAGTGGAGAAGAAAAGAATTTTGAATTTTACTGCCTGAAAGCTAAAAAAACAAAAAAGTTATTGTTTGAGTTGGTAAAGCAAAACATTACTTCTAGAAATCCGTAACTTTAAAAAGTTCAGAAATTATTGTTCTTTTCTGATGACACTCAGTGAGAGTTCGAAACGTTATATTAAATTAAATTAAAAAAAACTTAATTAAAAATGATAAAATTTTCAAATTTGAACATCTTCAATTCCTCTTTAGTTTTAAAATTACTAACTTTTGAGTTAGGGATTTTATTTACTTTAATTCCTAATTCAAGAATCAGAAAGTTACTTTCATATTGGTTCTTGCTTGGTATTTGTGCAGCCTTCATCTTTGAATGGTTCTGATCTCGAGAATGACTCCAAGGTCCACAAATCATCCAAGTCCCGACATAAATCAGGTAAATAATTCATTCTCATAAAAAAAAATATTCTTGTAATTTTCATTCATATTGAATTTTTTTTAAATTTTGATTTCATTATTTAAATCTTAATAAAATAGGAATCTATTTATAATTAATATATTAAATTTTTCCCAATTGAATCATTATATTCACATAATATTCAATTTTTTTTTTGTTTTGATAATATTATATTCAAAAGTTTTAATTTATATATACTTGATAATTAATTACGCTGATCATTAAGGTGATAATATATGATCTCACATTGATTGCTGACTTCAAAGTCAAATATGAAATATATTCAGTCGAACCTGGTTAAGTGGAATCTGGCTGGATAAGGTTGGGACATAGATCTCACCTTGAGTTTTTTTATCAGATATAATTGGGCCATTTTGGAATATAATTTTGATTGGTTCACCATTTTTATATGGGAATAATTGTTCTTTTTATTTGAATGGAATTGGAAAAATTTTTTATTAAAAACACTCTAAATTTTATATATTCTTCTACTAGAAATGTTTTTAATTCCTCTCTTCACCTCCCAATTTTAATAAGTTATAAGTTAATTTTAAAAAAATTTTATACTTTTAACACTTCCAGATCATGTCATATAATCATAAAAATTAAATCGAATCTTTCAGATATGTTCCCAACCACAGCTGCAAAAGGGAATCAAATCGCATTTCACTAGCAGCCACAGCCTTCCACATTATTAAAACAGAGCCTTTCACACTTTCACAATTTTGAAATAAATTATTTCATCCTGCTGGCTGGGAAGTTTCCTTTCCCACAATTCCAAGAATGATTGCTTGAATTTTTTTTTAAGAAAAATTAAACATAAAATTTCATTTTCTGACTTTTGAAAGTAAAATGAGATGTGTGAAAGGCTCAAAAAGAAACATGTGGAGTAGCCGCTCCAAATGGCTTCGTGTGAAAGGGAGCTGTAATACAGTATTATGAAACTTTCATTACTGGGATTGTTGGGGAACCTTAATCTGTAGGAATTTTGGGACGATCCTTTGAGATCCCACTTATCTAGGTTCGACTGTATATAAAATATGGTTTTAAAATTGTAATTCACTTTTTTTAATTATATTATATTTCTTATATTATTATTACATTATAATAGTCCAAAATCTTTGAAAAAAATTAAATAATTATATTTTTAAATCACTTTTACTAGGAATTAGATTTTTAATGTGCCAAAATATTTTTTCATTATTTTCTTCCATTTTATAGTATATTAATTAATTGAATTATATTTAATAAAATTAAAAAATAAAAACTGTGATATATTATTTCTTTTGAAAAGTTCAATTTTTTTTCTATGTCTCTATAAATCGTCTTTTGTAAATCTTGGATTGTGTTTTTTTTAATGTCTCGATTATTTAAATATACATATTTGATCTCATAATTAATTTCCTCTAAATGAGATATTTATCATCATAATTTAGCCTGAAATTTTTCCTTACAATATTACATTTTATTTTCCTAATGACTATATTTTTATTCGGTTGATCATAGTAATAATATTTTATCTAGTTTTGTATCAATAATTTTAACTATAAAGAGTTTTATTAAAGAGTAACTTAGGGTTCGGTATATTTATTTTTTTTTTGGTAATTCAATAAAAATATCAACTTAGTAAAGAAAAATCATATTTCAAATTTTTTTAATTATTCACAGTGGCGTCGCTATTATATATCGGATAATGCCCCAATGCTATAGTGGACCAACGTAAACTTCAATCCATATGGATTTGAATAACTGAATCTCGCCATTAGGATGAAAAAGAAAAATTTATTTTTGTTGCCGTCATTTCAAACACCTCTTAAGCCCTTCCATAGGACTAACAAAATATATATATTTTCCAAACAATTGATATTTAACCCAGAGAAAGAATAAATGACGTTCGAAACGTCGCCAAAAAAGATATATTTTTATTTTTCATCTGAGTGGTTGTGTTCCCTACATTTTCTAATTAAATAATAACAGCCAAACCAAATGGATTTCTTTAAAATTTTATTGATTGTAAATATTCCAATATGAGTATTAATAATTTAAATCGCGTATAGTCAGCCCAAATGAAGTTAGTTGAAAATACTTTTTACTATTTACTTAAATATTCAAGTAAGTAAGGGAGCATTGATCTTAATAATTTAATCGAGATCCAATGAAGGCTATTTTTTCATTTTTTGAAATATTTTATACGTTCATCTACATTTTGTTAGACAAATTGCAGGAAATTACAAAATAATTTACTTTTTATTTCAATTCTATTCTTTTTTTTATTTTTTCTAGAAGAATCCTTTTTATAATTCATTTTTAATTGTTTTGACAATAACTCTTAATAAAAAAATCATCAATTAATTTTTTAAGAAATTTATATTAAAAAAGTAAATTTACTCATAAAAAATAAAAATATTTTATTTTTAATTTATTAAAATAAATATTTAAATTTTTTTTTGAAATTAAATAAATTTTCCGGTTTTTTTTAGTACACTCAAGACTTTTAACATAAAGATGTTATTTTTTCGGCAGAAAAGGGAAAAAGTTTTTTTTCCCAATGGGTTTATTTAAGACTATTCATTTTCTATTCTTGTTCTATTTTTCTGAAGAAATCAACTATTTAAGACCTTAAATTAAGAACTGCTGCAACCATGGTGCAAGACATTATTTCTTGCCAAAATTAATAAGGATATATAAATTTGATTTTTGTACCAGAGGCCCGAATGTAATTTTTTATTATATCATTTTCTTCAATTAGTGTCTAATTTTACTTGTCTTTGATGTTCTCACTTTCAAAATTAGGGAAAGAAGGGAATATGTTGCTTTTTGAAACCTGTCGCCCTTGTGAGTCTTCTTACATCTCCAGGTTGAACTCATTGGCACTCATCTAAGACTATATATTGACATGAAGAGCTTTTTTATGATGCTTTTAAACAAGCATATCAACTTGCAGTCCACATACAGGCCCAAGGACTATTTTTTCTCGACCCTCAAAAAATATCTCCTAGATTGGCAATTTATTAGTGAAGCCAAAATTGAAACAAGGACATCTTACATGGTCTTGATATTTTTATTTTTTTGCCACGAGACTCCATCGAAATTTCATCTTTTATTTTTTTAAGGGTTTTTTCTGATTTGGCTTTCTATGTTATATTTTTCCCGTCCTGGCCCAAATTTTTTTTATGCTAATTTTATTAATTTCTCTTTACTTCGCCTTCCAAAAACCAAAAAAATAGTAAATTCAACAAAAAGTAGAAAAAAATATAAAAATAAAAATTTTAATGGAATTTCCAAAAAGAATCACTTGCCAAAAAATCATATAAAAACTAATTACCCCTCACCCCTCTCAAGCAAAAATATTGTCTACGGTACTGGATTGTATAGGTCCTGCTTTTAATTGAGAATAATATAGTTTTATTAGAAAATTTTTTCGACCTCTCCTGAAATACAAATGGATAGAAAACAGGCTCAAATGAATTTGACACCTATGCTCTTAAATAAAGTCATTGAAAAAACATTCTTCTATTTTTCCTTTCCGTTACTGCCAAAAAATAGCATCTATAATATTAAACACTATTAAAATACTAGATTAGCCTTGGTTTAGGAACAATTATCGTAATATTTCTATTTAATTTTTCTAAACTATTTTGTTAATTTATTATTAGAACAAATTTCTCAAATAATCTCACTGCTGAGATAGTTCATCTTTAATTAAAAAATTGTGTAATTTTAAGGAGCAACTTCGAAGTCTTCAGCAGAACCAGAACTCAGCGAGGAAGAACTCGAGAAACAGCGAATGCTTTTGTTACAACAACTACAACAAGAAAATTAGTGTATAAAAGTCTTAATTTCTTTTCAATTTTTTTCTAATTTCTATTTTATTTTTTTTTTTTGGTCATTTTAAAATTTTCATTTTATTTGTACATAAAGATATTTATTTTCATTTTTATGTAGATAGTAAAAGACCTTTTATTTTAAATTTAATTATATTTCATTTCTTCAATATTCAATATTTTTTTTATATTATGTAATATATTTTTATAATTATTGATTTGATTTGTTTTTAATGTCCTTCCTTAAATATTTCTTTTTTTTTTTTTTTTCAATTTTTTTTCTAAACACATATCCTTTTTTTAGCTTTTATTAAAGAAGAAATAAATGAATTTATTTTTAATAATAAAAAAAAAGTTAAATAATTTCTATACCTCTTTTTAAAATGAGAATATATTAGCTGAAAATCAGATGTGAAATTAAAAAAAAAAATGCTTATAATTAATTGAAAATTGAAATTGAAGCTTTAAAATAAAAAATCGCTTAATTCAAATTCCTATTTTTATTGACCCCATTATTTATAGATCAAAAATGAAAAAATTAAATCATTCTCTAAAAAAATTATCATTCTATAAAAGAAAAAAGGGCATGTTTAAAAGACAAACTCGAATGTCAGTCGATTACTTTCGAAAGATGTAGAATGTCGAGGTCACTTAGATAAAGATCTTTTTAAAAGGTCCGAAAAAAAAAATTACCTTTGAGATAAAAAATTAGTTTAAGGAGATTCTTCTTTACAACAAGATTTCTAAAGTTGTATTTTATTCCATTAATTTCTTGTTCATATCTGATTTTTATATAATAAAATGCAGTAAAATTTTATCTAGGCTTCTTATAAGTTCAGAAATAAAATATATTTTCCCCTTTAATCTATTATTTTAAATTTTTCATTACAAAGGTACGAATTCCAATTATTTTTTTTTCACAGAGGATTGAGAAATAAAAATATAATAAGACTAAATATTTAATA
Organism: Anisolabis maritima; assembly: GCA_010014785.2. Taxonomy (NCBI): domain Eukaryota; kingdom Metazoa; phylum Arthropoda; class Insecta; order Dermaptera; family Anisolabididae; genus Anisolabis; species Anisolabis maritima. The sequence goes on along the minus strand of JAAAKE020128272.1, from coordinate 1,908 downwards.
AGTATAAAAGAGAATATAAAAGAAAAAGAAAAACTACATATATAAGAATTATTATGTAGAATTAGCTATAAAACCTCGCTTGGCTTCTATGGCCCCCTTTTGAAAAAATATGCTTTAGTAGTTTTTGTTAATAAATGAATTTTTTTTAATAAATTTTTTTAAAATTAAAATAAAACAATACACCTATTTTAAATTTGAATATGAAATATTTTTTTAAGTCTCTGGATCTTTTACAATTAACGGTCCTAGTCCGATTGGTCCTTTTTGGTCCAATTAGGTCCTAAACAGACGAAGCACATAACTCCCGAAAAAGGTAAGGAAAAATTTGGAGAAAGTAAAACTGCCTTTACTTCCAAGGAAATAAGATATTCTTATGACGGTCAGTCACAGAACAAAACTAAAAAAAAGAAAGCGTCCTATATAAATATTCTCAAAATAGGCCCCACACTTCATAGGGCATGCTTTGATAAGATAAAGAGAAAAAATAAAATTATTAAAAACAATAGATGGGACTTAAATTTTTATTAACTAATAATATAATTAAAGAGAGAGATTCATCTTATTTATTTATTATAAGTATTTATTTATTTATTCAATTTTCTCTCTCTTTCTTGAGCGACTCAAGGTGAAAGGATATAAGTTGAATACCAGTAGTACCAGAGGACGGGTGGTTCAACACTTAAGAATTAAGTGGAGATAACTCTATCACTCTTCCAGTTTGAAAAAGAAAAAAATAATTATAGGATTATCTGTATTTTCCACCACGATTTTCAGTGGCGGATTTACACATTTGAGGCCCCGAATCCCAGGTAGTTCGATGAATTTTATAGCTTTAAAAGGCTGAATAATATTGTCTTTTAATAGAGCGTAACAATTCAAAATTTATTGGGAGAGGAGAAGGTGGGGGAAGGAATTAAAAACTATTAATTGATTTAAAAAATAGACGTTTCGATTAAAATTTAAATAGATATTAGAAAAAATTGATTTATAGAAGCTTTCTCCTTCCATTCCTTCGACTATGCTTAAATATAAATCATTTATTCATAGCTGTGTAGGACCTCTGGAGCAATTTGTCGAAAAAATTCATTAGCGAGATGGTCATTTGGATTGTCTACATTCAGTAAGTGAAAAGAATAAATTTATATAACCCATGGTAATTTTTAAACTCTTAAAAATTCAACAATTGCTAATATCCAACCTAAGGTACATGCCTGTTGTTGCACGTTTTTTTTTCTTATGAAGAAAACGCTCATGAAGAGCGATTGTGAGTTACCTGAGCCAAGACTGACATATCTTCTGCCCCTTTATGCAAATCTTTCTCCCTCCTCTTCATTAAGGGTCAAAGTCTGCGACAGAACTACTTGCTTTATTTATTATAAATATACTTAATTTATTCAATTTATAAAAAGGCGTCAAGGTGATGTAAAGTTATCACACTGAATAAGGCGAGAAACCTCTTAAATTAGAGTGAAAAAATGAAAGAAAATTGTTTACATAATAAATATGGAAAATGCACCTTACTTCAATCTCTAATCTCCAAGATATCAAATAAATTATTTGGCCATAATAAATAATAGTAAAGCCCTGACCCTTAATGTAGAGGTAGAGGTCTCACCTCACCTCTCACCTAAGCGACTAAAATGTCTTTATTATATTTTCTATCAATTATTATAAATAAATAAGGATAGAATCTAAATGGTCTCAGATGCCTAAAAAGATTTAAAAAAAAATAATAGTAAAAAATTTAATTAATATATTCTTCATTTAATATTATTTCTCAATTGATAAATTTTTAAAAAAATCCATTAAGACCTTATAGTTTTCACCTGCTAGGTGAACAGGTCATATAAGGAAGGAAGTCTTTTTTTAAGACACATTTATCTCCTGTCTGTGAGCGCAACGCACACA
>JAAAKE020128250.1:0-14660 GCA_010014785.2 Anisolabis maritima | reverse complement strand
ACACTTTATATATGTTATATATATTTTTGTGTATTGTAATATACAACTCTATCTGCGATTTTAATGTCTTATACATTTAATCCGCATATACCAAGTACTGTAAGTTATTAATTTATTTTGCAAAGTTGTTGTGTTTTTAATTTTATTGCTCATTTCACCTCTAATGACTGATGATGGCTCTATAAATATTAAAGCCGAAACGTTTCATATTTTGGGAGTTTTATTAATATATATTAAGAGTTTGAAAATTCCCTGGAGTAGTTTGAAGTTATTTTTCATTTAACTACGTCAAGGGGATATTACATTTTTAATTTTATCAAAATCCAATGAAAAATAATGTCCTTAATATATGAGGGAGTTGAAACTACCCTCCTCATCATTTTTTATTTAACTATATAAAAGGGATGTTAAAAATCAAATCCAAAATAGAAAATTAAAAAATATAATACATCAGGGGTTTGAAGTTATTCTTCATTGAAGTATATGAAATTTATTTAAAAATAAATAATCAATAAGAGAGTGTCTAAACTCTAAAATACAATATGTACATAATGCCTTTAAGTATAAAAATAATTCAATTAATAAAATGGAAAATCTGGCGTGAAAGCACGTCATATAGCTTCCTCTTATCTACTTATATAAAAGAAAGTTTGTGATGTGCTGTTACACCAGATTTTTTGTATCGACATATTTATTTATAATAAGTAGTAAATCAGCAGCCAAGAGGTAAATAGTAGTACTACCATTTTTCCATTCCACATTTAGCCCGAGGACAATATTTATAAATATAAAAAAAAATTAAATTGGGAACTAAATCTTGTTTATTATCAAACATAGGATCTAAAAATATTTATATCTTGTTATCATGGCAACCATTTTTTCCATTTTTTCTATGCAATTCTTAAAACCTCAAATTGTAGGCCCCACACGATTTTAAGGTGGAAATGATTATTAGATCTTAAATTCTAATTTATTCTAGGTTTTATTCAGTGAATTTTTTGTAATAAAAATCGTTAGAATGTTTTATGAAAAAAGCACAAAAAACTTAAAAAAATACAAAAGTGAAGTGGACCCCAAACAATTTAGAGGATAAAAGATAAAAATAATTAATATATTAATTTTCATCAAAATCGTTAAAACCAATTTTGAGAAAATCAAAAAAATATAAAAAAGTACCCAGGTAAAGTACACTTGGTCGATTTATAAGAAAAAGATTTTCCACGTTTGATTAATTATATCACTTCTCAAATCAAATTCACCCTTTTTTAAACTATTAATTTAATTATTTTTATACTTAAGGGCATTTGTCCTTTAGAACCCCTTTTATTGTTTATTTATATTTAATTAAATTTGAGATTTAACATCCCCTTAAATAAAAAATGATTTTAAATTATTCAGGGATATTGGCTTGGCTTACCTAGGTATTAGTGAATGGAGTTACAAATAAAATTTTTTGGATTGATAAAAAATTATATATATCTATCATTATCTCAATAAAAAATTCTTTGTCTACCGTGGAGGATTGAAAAGTATTGCACTTATGAGTCGAAAGCGACTCTGGCAGGGCCTGCTCTACGCCACCGAATGCTAAATAAAAATTAAACTCTCATTGTGTGGAAAATTGTACACTTAATTAATTTGATATTCGGACACAGAAAGATTTAACATGAAAATGATAGAATATCTTAGTATTGATAATAATAAGCTGTTTTCATTTAAAGGAAATATATAATTACAATGATGTTTATGAAGCATTATTAACACAGGAAACTCAAAATTTTTTTACAAAAAAAGAAAAATATTTTCAGTTTGAAAAAACGCGCCAATTTAATTGAGACACAGGCCAGGTTAGATGGTTTAGCAACAATTTCCATTGAGCGCAGTGTTCAAAATTAAATGAAGAAGACATGAGAGATTTGATTGGTATATTCGTTAAGAAAAAATCCCGAAAAGTCAAATTTCTTAAATTTATCTTACTGTAAGGTGTAATGTCTTAATTATAATTATTATGTAATTGTGATATGAATCAATAAAAAAGTGATTTTATGTTTTGTTAGTCCTCAGATTTTAGAGCGCAAGTTGAAAAATTGGCCTAGGGACACACTACACCCTCGAGCCGACCTTGGACTTTGAGCTTCATAGTGGAGAGGAATTTTTTTTTAATTTAATAATTTTTATAATCTAATGTCTTTAGAGAGTAGAATCCAAGTTTGGAAAGCAGAATCGATTATACTGTACTGTAAAAATCCGTATATGTCGCAGGGAAGAAGACCTGCAGCCCGCGTAAAGATTTTTGCAAGATGCCTTTAAATAATGCACTAAATAAGTGATTATCTTGAACGAGCTATAAAGAGAAAAATTAGGAAGTTGTTAAGTTAAAATAGGAATCGGTAATCTTTTTCAACATAATAGTCTTTATTCTGTAGGAATACTTATAGCGATTTGCTCTAACAATAAGTAAAAGTTTTTTCACACACTGAAAGTCCATTCAGTACAATTATAAAACAATTTATAAGAGAAGGTTAAAAAGTATCACCTTTATTAAATTTTGTTTAAAATTAGAAAATCTCTCAGTTATTTTTTTATTCAAATATATTTTCTTGTTTCTACAATAATTTAACAATTTTTTTTTTTTGTTTAATTTTTACAGTCTTTTTTTATTTTTTACCAATACACGTCTGTCTGGCCGGTAAATATTTTTTATCAAAATTCAAAAAATATTGAGAAAATTTTCTTATTCAATTTTAACTTTACCAATTTGATATTTCTATAGATCAGTCTTATCAAAAATATTTACAAAGAAAGAGTCCAGGAGACCATTAAATATAAATAATAAAGGGCCACATGTCACGTGATTTGCCGATTCCTGTTTTAGTTAAAAAAGTTTAGACCAAATAAAACTAACCATAATTTAAAAAATTTCTCATTTAATTAAAGGAATAATATTAATAAATAAATAAAATATAAATATATTAATATATGTTGTATATATATTTATATATAAAGCCAAAAATCTTAATTAAACATCATTAATTATTAATGACAATTAATTAATAAATATATTTTATTTATTAATTATAATAAATTATGCAAAGTTTAAATCACTCTGTATTTGGGCAGCCAAATTACGTCTGCATTTAGGAATGGAATCCCGACTGAGCATATATGTTTCAATATGTCGAATGGCGTTAAATACCTTAAACTATATCAGATAGCCAAAAAAATATAATAAAATATCGCTCTGAGATATGTTATTAACTCTTCATATACTTTTGCTAGAAAATAATAACATTAAAAAAATTAATAAAATCACAAAATTTATTGAAATCATAGGCGCCGACAGTTTAGAACAAGTTTAAGTAATATGACTATTAGTAGCTATATAGAAATTATTACATATATCGCTTTTACTAAATTAAATGAAATAAATAAATTTGTGATTAATAAATAATCATTTTCAGTACAATCAATATACACGTACGTTCAATGGGGATGGAAATTAACAAATTTTCAAAAGTTGGTAATGGCCAAAGACTTTCCTTGATATAAAAAAACCATTAATTGTTATATTTTTTATTGGGAAATTTAAATAAATTTTCCATTTCAATGTTTAAAAAATTAGAAAGAAAAAAGGCATGTTTTGATATATTTCGGCTCCCATTAAATAAATCAAGTTAAACATATTTTTCTATTTTTTATTTATTTCCTTATCGTAAGTTCAATCTGTAAAAACTCAAAAATAAATGCGTGGTGGTGGACGCTTTCTCCCACCCCTAAGTGTCTGATTCGTGTTAGGCCTAAATGCGTTTTTAGTAAGAAATGATAACATGCTCCATGCAAATGAATTCAGTAAAAAATTATCTTTCAAATGCCATTTTTTATTTTTTGTAACAATTCCAAAAAATTTTGTTTTAGCTTTAAAATAGATTAAAAATTTTTAAATTCAAGGAATTCAGTGAAAAAAATTAAGTAATGTTGGCAAAAAAAAAGTCAAATTTCAAGTTAGGGTTTACTCTAAAGCATTCATTTTTTGCTTAATTTAGAAAATCTTCTTTTCAGATCTGAAGGATCTTGAAAATCTCTTAAAATTCAATCTGGCCAACATTATTTTAGAAATGCGAGGGAGGGTGTTAAGAATAAACACTTTTAAAAGTCAAGACTTTTAGCGAACCATAAGCTTTCGCCTAAGATATGCGGGAATAGAGCGCAAGCAAAAAGACTTTCAGGGTTATATATATATATATATATATATATATGATAAAAAGGCGCTGTTATTTTTTCGGATACTTAATTGCCCTATTAAAAAATTCATATTTGACCCCAACCACAAATCGAGCTCACCCAATGCCTTAATTCGGCGGCGCCTATGATAAAAATAATTTATTTATTATACACAGTCATTAGTTATTTTTATTTAAAAAAAATTTAAAAAACCATTACCTTAAATCAGACTAGAAAATTAACGTTTGCAAATATATATTGAAGGTTCATTAACATCACCAATAAAATTTCAAAAACAAATCTTATCTTCTTATAAGTGAATGGAAACTTAAAATACAATTTGCTGTTCTTCCAAAAATAAATCTTTTCTTCTCCTTTAGTGAAAAGTCTTTTTAAACAAGTGTTTTTATTTAGTGCACCACTAAAAGTCACTTTGGCACACAGATTCTTATTTAGGTAGCTCTTTTTTGTTACTGCAAAAGTTCCTGAAGAAAAAAAAATTACTAAAATTAAAACATAAAACTTAGTTGTTCTCAGAGTTAGTAATAGAAGTAAGTGAAATGGTTTAGTTCTACCAAGTGAGAGTGAGCGGTTGGTATAAAGGAAACGCGCCCTTTTTTAAAGGCGACTCCCAAGAGAGGAAAAATATCTTTTGAAACAGATGGCCAAACAAGAATGGGGCACCTGAGTAACAGGTCAGAATTATTTTTGTAAATGTATGGAAATTTTGAAAATTATTGAAGTAGCTTATAAATAAAGAATGGTTTTATTATATGAAATTCGGGGAAAATTAGTTTCTCGCTTCGGGGGGCTCCTCACCTAGTCAGGAGGACTTCGTCCCCTTGAACTCCTCTTTGATATTTAGTTTTTTTCTCACATACGTATCTGACTCGGGCTCGCTTTCGGCGGCACCCCTAATCTCGTGTGTAACATTCTCTTTCCGAGTTAAATTTTTAAAAAATCATTCCACAGTTTAGTGCCTTTCTACCAACCTTTCGCCCCCAAACTAAAAAAATTGTTTTCCACTCCCTCTTTTAAAAAAAGATTACTATTCTATTTCTTAGATTATTTTTTAAAAAATTGAATATAATTAAATAAATTTAAAAATATAAAGGAAAAACAAATCAGGTGACTATTTTTTCTTATGTTATTTGTGTCCCCCGCCCCCAGGCCAAAACTGAAATGAGGTTTAAAATAAAGGAGAAACTCAGTATTTCTAATTTTATAAGAGAACACAAGAAAATTTATTTTTTATTTAACCATAACCCATACCAAAAGAAAAAAAAAATATGGTGTTTGAATAAAAATATGTTTCTGAGAAATAATTTGAATGAAGTAAATGATATTGAGATTGTATAATTTTCAGTGTGTCTAATCATTTGGCCAAGGACTGTATTATACAAAATTTTATTAGTAACTTTATTATCTAGTATAAAATACAAACCTCATCTGATTCTTCTAGAAGAGAAGACCCAAGTACTTGGACGGTACCCACTGTTCCGATCGTTCCAACGGTTGTCAAGGTGCCGTTGATCCGGGGTCCGTTCACACAGGCGTACTGACTCGTCGTCACTGTTAGCGTAGCTGGTTCCAACTAGTGAAAATATTCAAAGTTTAGTATAAAAAGAGATTTAATAAATGAAATAGCTATGAAACAGTGCCGGTGATATTGAGATTAAAAAATCACCTTAAGATTTACTAATTAAAATTATTTTATTAGATATCATGGCAAATAAAGTTATTGACAGCATAAGATAAGTAAAAATTGATCGTGTCATATATATATATATATATATATATATATATATATATAGGTTGGGGAAAAAGAAATCCATTATTTTTTGGCTAGATGGCTCTAGTGAAATATAGCTCGTTATGTATTGATCGCATAGGTTCATACTTAGATTCGTTGGAAAAGAGACATTCCGTATTAAAACAAATTCTTTAACAGTTTTGTGATTGATCGATTCAGTTGTGAGATTTAGCGCGTAAAAGATGGACGTCAACAAAGAGAAAATTCAGTATATTTTACAATTTTGCTTCGACATGATGGACCGAATGAATTTCCATCTGGGAAGCCTTGGCTAAACAGAACCAAACAGAGCCATTTCTGAAACTGGATGGTGATTGGGGATGAGAAATAGGTTACATACAACAATATTGTGCGAAAACGATCGTGGTTAAAGCGCGGTGAAACGACTCAAATGGTGGCCAAACCAGAATTAACGGCCAGGAAGGTTTTGCTGTGTGTTTGTTGGGACTGGAAAGGAATCATCCACTATGAGCTGCTTCCATATGGACAAACACTAAATTCGGACCTCTACTGTCAACAATTAGAGCGTTTGAAGCTAGCAATCAACCAGAAGCGACCAGAATTGGCCAATAGGAGAGCACTTCTGTTCCATGAGGACAACGCCAGACCACATACGTCTATAGTGACTCGTCAGAAACTCCGGCAACTTGGTTGACAAGTTTTGATTCATCCACCTTATAGTCCGGACCTGGCACCAAGCGATTGCTGTCTTTTTTTTGTCATTGCAAAACTTCCTTGGTAATAATAAATTGTCTTCAAGAGAAGGTTGAGAAAATCGCTTACTCGAGTTTTTTGCCAATAAGGACCAGGGCTTCTATGAAAGAGGCATCATGAAATTACCTTTAAAACGGCGACAAATTGGAGAACAAAACGGAGCATATTTTTAGACCCACATCGAACAATCCTAAAAATGTTAAATAAAGCCTTGAGATAATCGAAAAAGTAATGGATTTCTTTTTCCCTAACATCTTAAATATATATCCTATTAAAATAAATCGTATGGGAAACATTTTCTAAGAACGGCCAGCAGCCCATGGGTATTTGGTGAATGTTCTCCTAGCGTTATATAAAAATTAATCGTATGGGAATCATACGCTAGTATGACAGGATTATTCTTCTTAGAAAATTATACTGACAGGGAAGATAAAGTACATGCCAAAATCTTTACTTAAAAAAGTTGCGAAAGTTTATCAAAAAATCTATTGGCCTTTTATCTAATTTAATTTATTGTATTAATGAGGAAAATTCCTCAAAGCAATAGTGGGCAACCTCCTCCTTTCGAGTGACACATCACTGAGGGGAAATCATTCTTAGAGTTCTTTTCAAAGGACGGCGCAAAACAGCCCCCTCTTCTAGGTATTTTTAATAAATTGCATCTCAAATAGTACTAATGAATTAAAACGCAGATGATTTTTTATTATATTTCTTGGAATGCAATTTCTTTATATAGAGCTGCTCCCCCTCAGGGTCCTAAATGCAAATTAAAACTTTTAGTTAAAAAATATTTTAAACGCTTATTTAGAAAAGGCATAACAAATCAAAGTCAAAAAGTTACAATGAAAAAAATAAAATATAACCCAAAATAGAAATAATACTGTTTGAAATAAATTCAAAATTCCTGAACTTGAAACTTACTCATATTTTTGAGATCATAATTTTCCCAAATCTAATTTTAAAAAACTGAAAAGTTAATTATTAGTTCCACTCCACTGACATCCAATATAATATTTAATAACAAAAAACGGCATTTATTGTAATTTAGACTGTGGGGAGATTTAATTAAATAATTAATTACAATATGAATTCGATTAAAAACTTAATTTCAAGTAGGAGACTTTTTATATAAAGGATTCAAAAGATTCAAGAATTAGGAGTCGAGAAAATTTAGGAATCGTTCCACCTCCAATTATAAGTAAAAGTATTCTTTTCACTTATCTGTTATTATTACTTGCTTGATCTACAACCAAGGTCAAAAATGTCACGATTGCGAGGAGTTCTCAAAATGGGCACGGAACATATTTTTATTTGGTTAAGCTAGCTTAAAGTTTTTCTTGGACTATAATAATATTAATAAAAGTAGATTATTATTATTAACTAATATTCCTCCCTCAAAGACTTTTGGTAGAAAATCAAGGACAAGGGGCCGCTCAATCCGACACTGCCTACAACAAAAGGTTCCGAGATCACTTCTTCAAAGAGTCTGAAGAGTTTTCCAAAATAATAATAAAATATACAAATTAGTTATCGTTTTTATTTTGTGAAAACCAAATAGAATTAATTTTTATTTGCTTAGAATCTCTTAAGTTGAAGTGCATTCAACAAAAAGGAATCTTGATAATAAAGATATAGGGGGAGAGGGAGGGTATGATAATACCTCATCGTCGCTGCTGGAGTTCCCAAGGGAGAGTCCCAGCTGTTCAGCAACCTCCGTCAGATCAGCATCTCCTTCGTTCTGACTCAGCTGAGAGTATTGATAATTGGCCACGCTGGAGAACAAAAAGAAATAAAAACTCAAGGTTAAAAAAGAAGAGTGGAAAATAAGAATTAATGTTCTATATAAAAATTGATCAAAATAAATAAAAACCTTTATCTTGGACCAATTCTTGGAAGAGCCATATCTAATGGTAGAGAAAGCCTTTAGCAAAAAGCTATCAATAATCAATAATAACTTAATGTCGAGGTAAAAATTATAAGACCAACAATATTACAAGTTTTATCCAACTTAATAAAGGAAAAAACATTGAATAATTCTATGTAATCAAGGAGTAATTTAGATTTAGTTCCTTTATCAGATAAGGGTGGCGTAAGAACAAATATATTTCAAAAAGTGCATTTTTATGAATTTTATAAAATAAAATTTTTTTCTCTACATCCCAATTGACTTGTTTTTGTAAATCCCATTTTAATGAATAAGTCTAAATATCCAAATACTTGCATCAAGTTATTTATTCACATTTATAAAATTAGGCTATATATAGTATGTGTGAATGTGTTAAAAGTTGAAAAAGTCGCCCCTAATATCCAGTGTCTGTGATACTGGTACATTTTATGTACAGTCAATTTAATCAATATTGTTAGAGGAATTTAAGAGAAAATCACAAAAAACCCAAAAACTTACAAGAGAAACTGGGCTCCAGACAATTTTTGGGCGAATAAGAGTTAATACGTCGTACATTTCAAAGATCATCTAATAAATAATTGAGAAAATAAAAAAAAGTACATCAGTAAAGTACTTGTACCCGTTGGCCAATTTTATCCAAAAGCTTCAAGTTGCATGCGACGAGATTTCATAGCTTAGATATAAAATTTAATTTGTTTTTTCGTTTTTAAGAAATCTTGTTCATACACAGAGAGAGAGAGAGAGAGACCATTTTGCGAGACCTATTTTTTTAGACTCAGGGGACCTAAAAACGTGTATAGATAAGAAAAAGTAAAAATGGGTCTCGCAAAATGGTCCGTGTGTGTGTGTGTCTGTTTAAGAACAAGATGTCTCAAAAATGAAGAAAAGTTCGAGGCTGAACCTTTATACTTAAGCTAGGTACCCTTGTCGCTTGCCACTTGAAGCTTTGGAATGTCCAAAGGGTAATAGTAATTTACTGATGTACTTTTTTATTTATTTTCGAATTCGATCAAACAATTTTGATTTAAATTCATAAAACATTTATTAGATGATATGTGAAATGTATTATCCCTTATGCACCCCCAAAATTATTTGGGACCCACTTTACTCTTTTACGTTTTTAGGTTTTTTGTGTTTTTCTCCTAATCTACCCTAACGGTATGAATTCAATTGGAGCCCAATGAAAAAATCTGGTGGCACAGCACATCACACAGGACTGGAAGATAACCATTAATATCCTAACCATTATTATTATTATTATTATTATTTATTAGATGGTCTTTGAAAGTAATAAATTATAAAATATTTAAGAATAATCATGTTCCACTTCAAAATTTGTGAGCTTTCACTATAGAATTTTAAGAATCACATAGAAATCATAGGATTACTCGTTGCCATGGTAACAAAATATAAATATTTTTAATACCTGCTTGATAATAAACGAGATTTAATTGATAATTAAATTTTTTATAATAATAAATAAAAATTATAATATTTTCCTTGGGATAAATTTGTAATGAAAAAAATTGGTTGTTTACCTCTCGGAAACTGATATTCCACAAAGAAAAAATATAACGACACAGCAGTCTGATAGCACAACACATTACTTTCTCTTGCCTAATTAGGTAAGAGAAAGTTGTTTATGTGCTCTTGTCACACCAGATTTTTTAATTTTATAACGGTATCTAAAGAGAAAAGTTTACAAGCAAAAACTGAAATACTTAATAGAAAAAGAATTTTAAATAACGCCCAAAAAATAAAACAAATAACAAATTCATTGTTTATTAACCACAACGGCCGGAATTGTTACATTCGTCATGGCTAAAACACATTAAAATTATTGTCTTTTATAAAAACGTTGAAGTAATAAAATACATATAAAAAAATACTGAAATTGTATTCGAAAGTAGGAATAACGAAAGTTCCCATTATGCATGCCTAAGCCTATTCAAAGACTAGTTTATATTACGGAAGAATTATTTACAAATAAATATATAGGAATATGCAAATGGAAAATAAAGAGTTAATCTATATAAACATATAATTAAAAAAGTGCCCCCCTCCCTCCCAAAAAAAAAAAAAAATTAATATAAAGAAAGGCTATAGCTACATCTCTGGTGCGTAGGGGTTCTGATTATAATTTAAAAAAAAATCTAATTCAATTAATAAAAAAATATAAACAGAGTTCCAATCAGCAAATTGAACTAAAAATTTAATTGTTTTTTTTTTTTTTTTTTTTTTTTTAAATAAATTATTTTAAAATTTAATTAAAACTTATGCTTTTAGCGATTAAGGTATATCTAGATAGTTCCTGATTCGAAGTTTCTCATTTTAGTGTCTTGGCCTTGACAGGCACCTAGGACGTTGAAATGCTTTCACACCCCTGTTTCTCCTAAAGTTAGGCACTGCGAACAACAAAATAAACATTTAGGACGTGCTCAGTCTTTTTTTGATTAAAAGGAAAACTAATTTAGAATTAAATATTCACCCCTTTCTAATATTATGAATATAATATTGCAATGAAATCTCAGCTTGAAAAGTTGATTTTTTTTATATTCCTTATTATAGGCTAAATAACTTTTGTAATAATAATAATAATAATAATATTAAATATATTTATTTACCTTTCATACACGACAATGACGATATAAAATAAAAATTATAAAAATATGAATATAATATATAATTAGTGTATTATTATTATTATTATTATTATTATTATTATTATTATTGTAATTTTAAAATAATAAATTTTGGTGTAGAAAAATCTTAGAAAATAAATATATATTTTTTTAATATTGAAATAATTGTATCAGAATAGTTTGTAAATAAATAAGAATACTGTTTTTTAAAGAATACAATTTGCATACTTTTAACAGTGTATCTAGACAAATAATATTTTGATTTGTTAGGAAAAAATTTTAATAAATAAATAAGTGTTGTATTTGTGAACTTCAACAATGAAATCTCGTCATTGTCATCTTCGAAAAGGGAGCTGAGAGCTATGCCATTTATTTATTACTATTATTTGTATATTTGAAAGGGCCTACTAACAAGCCAGGCCTACAGCCCCGATACCCCCTTTATATTTTAATTTTCCAGGTTTGAACTTTAAATTAAGACTATCTCTTCGGCTGGGTCGATTATTGCCTTACGAATCTCTCATGGCATTCTTGTCAATTAAATTTATAGAGCAATATCCCACAAAGTTTGGTTCAATTAGTGCGGGGTTCACTAAAGTCTGGATTGTAATTAAAATTGAAAAGTTAAATTTTATTACATTTTTTAATAATAAATGTGAAATAAAGATATATACCCGTATTTGGAGATCATAGTCGTTCCTACTCAGTCAATTTGCAGAAAAGATTATATATATATATAAATAAAAAATTCACACCCCCCTCCCTCCAAAACCAAAACTCAACTAAAGAAATTTCGACTATGCTTTTGGAAATATTAATGTCTTATGAAATTGTTATTTTTTTAAAGTCGCCACGAAAATAATCTTGTGATAGATATCAATAGGTAGAGCCTTTATCTAACACCATTTTGACGCTCTGTGATAATAAATTTAATTAAATATTGTGGCATTAATATTAATAAAGGAAATGGATTTAGAAATATTTTCCTTATATTATTTAACATTTGCCTTTTTAAAAACTTAATTCTTAAAATTTCTATAACTTTAATTAAATGAAGATAATACAAATTTTAAAAAAATAAAAAATAATGTTAATATTCTAAGTGGCTTAGCCTATATATTAAAATTATGGAAAATAAAATATCTGTTTTTATTCCATTAAATGATCCTGGCTTTATCTTTTATTATGTTATTGTCCAAATCTTATAGATTAAAAATATTAATATTAATATTTTCAGAAATAAAATATAAAATTGTAATTTTTATTATTTATTTATTTATTTATATTAAGATATATTCAAAGAAACTTAATTCGTCTCCAAGGACGTTAAAGGTGCTGGGATTGTCAACATTTAAAACTTTAAACCTTTTGGTATAGATAAATATGACTGCATAATACCATAATAAATAATGTAATTGTAAAAAATTAAAAGCCCAAATGGCCTCAGATACCGAAAGAACTAAATTAATTCATAATAGAATTTTTGTAAACATTTAGATTCCATGATGATTTGTAGAGATTGGAAATTTAGATGAGTATCCTGATTTATAAAAAAAAGAACCCTAGGAAAATTTCTTCGCCACACATGGGTGAAATTGTTTCTTTTATTTATATATAAAAAAATGATTCTATTATTATTAATTAAACGGAAATTATAATAATAATTCGCCTAATTTGATTATAATAAGATATCAAAAAATTTGAAAATTTCATAATTACTTTTATAAAGTAATGTCTATTAGATTTTATTATGGATAGTGAGTTAGTTGGAAAGGTAGATGTCTGGGTCTACCTGAGTGTGATATGCTTATATTTTCTCCAGAAGAAGATGGTCATGAAGAGAATGAATCCGAGCATGACGACCAGGATAAGGGAGATAAGTGCGTTGGCTGCTTGGGAATGGCCCAGCTGTTGGTGTTGTTGTTGTTGCCCGTTTGTCGTGTTTCCTGGTAAAGATGTACTACTTCTATTTGATGGGGTCGTCATCGACGAGGAGGACGATGACGACGACGTCATGGAGATGGCGTCCAGCAGCTGCTCTTGTCTTCTGACAGTTTACTCTTACTACTACTCCTATTCACCAACAGAACCAACACTACTACTAGCCTCGGCCTCAGCACCATCATCGCTGACAAAGCCCTCTGGCGATCGATAGTGGCGCTCACGGCTGCCACCCCTCCAAACCCTCCATTCCTTCTTATTTCCCCCACCATTATGACTATTACGTCATGATTACCATGCCGCCATCTGTCATTACGCATCCTATCGACCATAACAACAATTTTTTATTATTATGTTATTAGTTCTGAAATTTTTTTTTTCCAGGTGTAAAGTAACTCATACTCATACAATATATTAATATATCTATAAAAGAGCACGATTCTTTATATAGTCGAACAACATTTGACTTATCTATACTTTAAAGTTCAAAATGTCAAGTAAAAAATTAGGACAGAATATTTAGACTATATAATGACAATATCATCTCTTGTAGCAATATATCTTTTTTTTTTTTTGTAGAGAGGTTTAGTCAGATTTTTCTTTTCCAGCATTGTGGTTTTATATTTTAAATTTTTTTTCTTTACTTTTTTACCTTAAAACAAATTAACTTCCTCCTTTTGATATTTGTAAAATTCTATGATCCGTTTTTATGCCCCTTAAATTAATTACCTTGGGTTCTGTGGTCTTATTACTTTTGTTTTTTCTGCATAAACACTGAGATCTAATTTAAAAATAAATTATGTTAATAAGTTTGAATAAAAAAGAAAAATTAGCTTCCAAAGACAAATTTTAAAAAAATGTTAATATTTTTATTTAAGAAACTTCTACTACTTGAAATTTCTATTTAAAGAAAAAAAGG
Source organism: Anisolabis maritima (assembly GCA_010014785.2). Classification (NCBI taxonomy): domain Eukaryota; kingdom Metazoa; phylum Arthropoda; class Insecta; order Dermaptera; family Anisolabididae; genus Anisolabis; species Anisolabis maritima. The sequence goes on along the minus strand of JAAAKE020128250.1, from coordinate 504 downwards.
ATTTTTATTCTAGATTAAGCAGATATAACTTTAAGTAAACTGAGAGAGATTCTTCAAAAGTAGGAACTTTGTAGTTGGACATCTGGTAGTTAATCCTCAAATAAGGTCCAAAAAGTAGAAGTGATTTCAAATTTTTTTCTTTTATAAAGAGATGATCTTTCTTCTCATTTTGTTTGTGTTAATAAATAATAATTTATTATATATATATATATATATATATATATATCATTCATGCGGAGACGGATTAAACGGTGGGCGAACTGGACAGCCGCACGGGGCTCGCTAGCGCCCCCAAGATTCTTGATATTTCCAAAACTCATAATAATTAAATCATTAATGTCATTTTTTTTTTCATTAGGTTCTCGTAAAAGCGCAACCGCAAAATCATTTTGTAAACTCATTTCACCGCCACCGATTGTGACACCAACTCCTGAAGAGATATAAAAATCATAATCTTGCATAATGATTTTCATTAGCTCAGAGACTGAAACATCTTTCCCTATA
>JAAAKE020128239.1:0-14661 GCA_010014785.2 Anisolabis maritima | reverse complement strand
AATAAAACTACTCTATAAATATATATATATATATATTATTACTTTTTTAATTAAAGATTAATAGATTTTTAAAATTATATTTTCTTTAATGTAAATAAATATATAATTTTTTTGTTTGATCTGATTGCTATTTTTATTCTTAAAAGAGTAATTTTGACTCTAAAGGATTTTCGTTAAAGGAGGAGGCAATTGAGTGTAGGAATGAAATGGAAACTCTTGATGTATCCATCCTTTGAGAGATTAACTCTCTCTCTCTCTCTTAATTGCTGTTGGGGGTGAAACAAAAGCTAGAAGACAAGTAAAACCAAATGAAGCGACAGGTGGAACAAACGAACAAACAACCGAACAAAATTGATTTAGTCTCCTTCATTCACCTAAGAAAAAGGATTTAACTCTCCTTTCAATGTCTTCCAAGGAAGAAATTTAATTGAATTATTTGTTAAATAATCAGTAAAAATTATTTTTAAATGATCATTCAATCCTTAAGGATAACGTGGCTTCTCCTCTACCTTAACTTCCTACAACTTCCGAAAGAGACTGCACTATAATATATAACTCTAAACGAGTGTATACGCACCAGACGTAGTAGGTTTTATATAAATATTTGGCTATAAAATCAACATATCTAATTATCCACTATTGAATTATTGACCCCGAACAGTACAATTTGTATTTCTAGTGTTGAGTACTTATCGATAAAAATAACATTATTATTACACTCTATTTAATGAAACTTTGGTGATGAGCATAGTCCGTCGACCAATCTGAGCGAGCTCTGGTCATAGCCGTTGCTCAGGTAACCACTCCCGCTGCCAACACTGTCTATTACTGGTGTACAGAACTGACAACGCTGCACTCGGCCGTCCTCCCCTCTTACTGAAGTTATATTAAATAGAGCATAATTTATTATAACCCCTATTCAGTCAAATTTATACCTTTTAAAATAAATTTTGATTGTATCGTTAGAAGATAGAGAATGGAATTAGTGACGATTTGCCAATCAACCATCTTTGTACTGAGTCATTTCACTGACGTCCAAATATTTACATTTATGCAAAATATTTTTTAATTGCCTGAAATCTTAATAAATTTTGGTTGAACTGACTGTGGTTCTGAACCCCTAGCTTTTAAAATTATTAATATTTACAGTTCCAAATCTACAGGGCGTTTATCTATAATATCATTCATTAATTCTTTCGTTAAATTTATTTATTTTGTAAAGGAAAAGATGAAAGAGCGTGGCAGCTAAATTTATTTCTTTTATTTTAAACCCAGAACGACGTTTCGGTCATCGTGAAGATGGTCGCATAGCTGACTGAATCGTCGCTCTAGGTTTTAAATAAAAGAAATAAATTTAGCTGCCACGCTCTTTCATCTTTTCCTTTACTACATATAAATCTTCACCTATATAGATTTATTTTAAGAATTCGATCAATCCCCCCCCCCCTATCGATATGCAAGATTTAAAACGATAAAATAAAATTTTCTACTTTCAACAAATTCACAAAGTTCTTTCTTATCTTAGAAATTATTATTTAATTGCAATCTTCCTCAATCAATAAACCCCGAATGTCTTCGAATATGACTTCTCCAATATTAAATTAACCTAGTCAAGGGCTCGGTGCATTTTTCCAATAAAAATGACATTAGTAGTTGGAAAAATTGATTTCCCTTTAATATGGTCAAGGACAAAAAGAACCTTCATGAAATCAGAGAAGAATAACAGAGAAAGCAAGCAAGGAAGGAAGGAATCCTTATGATTAAGCCAATATTGGATAACTTTCCAAGGGTTTAATTTCAAAAAGAAAAAATAGTAAAGATGATTATTCAAAGTCTGTATTTAGAATGTAATCTTATTAATAATTAAAATAAAAACAAACATGACACCCACACCCTCTTTAAAATTATGTCATAAATAATTGATTTTGACATAATCTTTGAAAATTTCAAAAAAAAAAAAAAAAAACAGCTGAATCCCTGCTAGTTATTCGAATATTCACTTCGATTCACATTTATAATTAATCCCATTCTATTGAGAGGGGAGAAGACTCTTCACTTTATTTATTTACAACCCCACCAACTTGATTGACACCAACTTAAACTAACTCCTCGCTCTCTCAAGAATGAATGAAATTAGTTTAACTATATACAGCAAGATCAGACGTTTGTCTCCAATATTATAATATGCTCTAAGATAGTTGTATGAAATTGGCTTTTGGAATTTCCATCTAATTAAAAAAAAAGGTGAATCAAAATACATCTTCCTTTTGCAATGTTAGTTAGCATTTATTCACATTTTTATTGCCCTTAATTACCGAACACTTCAAATTTTTACATTTGTTTTTACAAAGAATGGATGGATATTATTTATTTCAATTTAAAAATTTATTTATTTTTTGGGAAATTTTTTTCCCTTACCGGTTCATGAAAAAATGTTTGAAGATCCGCGAACGAAAAAAGTTTGGGAGAGCTGATGTAGGCAGACTAATGAGCCTAATCGGCTATTTCCGTCGGCGATTATTTGGCTCACAGAACAGGGTAGTCAACCAAATGTGATCTATTTTTAAAAATTTTTCAGAACAGTACAGAAAAACAACCAATTTAGGAAAAAATGACCAAAAAATTTCATGAAAAAAAAAAAAAATTGGGATTTGAACTTGACAGACTAATCGGCTTTGAAATGACCGATTAATTGTTAATCTCTTAATCGGCTTAGCCTCTCAGTACATTACTTTTAATCATGAGGTGTTAACAGAGTCAAAATAGTTTTGGGAAAATAATCATTTTTAAAAATAGATTAGTTGTATCCCAACCAATGAAAATATAAATATGATTTATAAATTTTCTAGTATAAATAAATTGGACAACCTCTATCTCTTGATTCGCCTTAAGAGATAATTATTGAAGAGCAATAATAATAATTTATTAAGGGTTAAAACATGAATTTTATGATTTTGGTTTTCCTATACATCTAATTATCAAATTTTTTGAGCCAGTAATAATTCATTTTATATATCCTCCAAAGTGCAGCTCAACTTTACGAGGCATTAAAAAGTAAAAAACGCAGGAAGCGAGATAATAATATTTTCCATTAGGTTGTGCACAACCCCAGGGTTTCCCAATGAACCCCTGCCTTTCACAAAAGTGTGCGTGCGTGTGTATGTTGCATTAATTAGCATTAGTGGAGATCTGGGTTAGCTCGCTTCTGTCTCTCTGACTTTGAGGGAGAATTTTTTTTTTTAATAAAAAATGGAATTATATTCATTGGATAAAAAGAGCAAAGATTTAACTCCAGTCAATTTTTATTCTTTTATAATTAAAAATTCACTTAATTATCTCATTTTTTTATCTTCCCTTTTTTCTTTTTTTTAGAAACTATAACATTATTGAAAAAGTTGGAAAAAGATTGTTAACAAAGATTCTAATTAACCTCTTTTCAAATAAATCTCAAGAGAAGAATTAAGGGGCTTTATTTGTTTAAAAAAATGAAAAAAGTCTCATTTATTTCCATTTATCTTAAACTGGATTTTCAAATGAGAAGATTAATTCCAGCTAATAAAAAATAAAAATGGGTCTTTAATGAATTAAAATTTATTTTCGCAATAATCCACTTAACAACAAAAAGCATGACACTTTTCAAATAAAATGAAAACTATTAAATTTTTTTTTTTTTCGAAAAATTAATATATTTAACCTAGGTTTGCACATGCATGAATTTGCATGGCAAGGAGGTTATATATATATATATATTAGCTTGTCAAATTTTAATTATCTCAAGTTTATGGTTACTTGTTAGTCAACAATCGAAATTTTAAATTTTTATTAATAAATAAATATACTGTTCTTATAGTTGCATCACTTTTGAAAGACTGTGATGTGCCATGATTATTTCCTCTACTCCAAAGAATCTTCTTAAATTTACCGAGTATTTACCCTTTTTTTTTTTCTCTCTCAAAAAAGTGATGATTCATAAATGATAATTTGAACAGGAAAAAACAACCTAATAGTGTTATGTTGATGATTATATATTTCGTAAGAAAAATGAATCATTATTTATCTTATTTATGAATCCCTTATTCTAAGACCAAGAATTTTTAATAAACGTATTTTTAGAACAAAAATATTAAAGTATTAGAGATTAAGTTAGAGTAAATAAACAATAAATTATGAATTTAAAGAGGAAATGAAAACGGTCCTCGTCCAACAAACATTTCGGCAAATTTGAGAATTCTTATTTCCAAAGACACCTGCCCAGGCCTTTCTAAAATTTTATGTCAAGCCGTTCAACTGCAATCGGGTCAATGTCTAGATTTTTTAAAATTATCAATTCAAATCTCGATTTGGACAAACCATGATTACTAAATTACTTCCTAGGTATATGCGACTACTGGTCACTATATGTGTTTTGGACCTTATGCTTTCATAGAAAGAGAGGAGCAAGCAGGCAAGGATGAGTCACTATGGAAATAAAAATTCTCAAATTTGCCGAAATGTTTCGGCTCTGATGATCATCAATCTACTAAAGCTGAAGACAAAGCCGGAATAATAATAATAAATTAGAGAATTTTTATTTCCATATTGGCTGCTTGTTTCTTTCTTTCTACATCATATGAGTTTTTTTTTATTTGGAAGCATAAGGACCAATGGACCAGCGGCCACCTGCAACCAGGAAGAACGGGAGTAAGAGTGAGAACTTTAAAAGTTGGCGCAGTTGGGGAGTTGGTGTTCAACCACCCCAGGATTGTAATTTTTGAAATAAAAAAAATTTCACTCCTGCAGAACTACAATAAAAACATTTTCTAAAATAATATATGTATTGATAGCTCTATAAAATTTTTATATTTCAAACTCTGAAGATTAATTATGTTCATCCTATATGTATCCTGCATTCCAGAACCTCCCTTCAGAAATAAATTATGTTTACCGCGATTTAGTGCTGAAAAGAATCCCAAATTTTCCTGAATATGCATCTTAAAAGGTTCTCAAATCCTTGTAATATTGATAATAAGAAATAAAAATTGATTGAATTGAAATTTAATGAAGAACAATCGTTTTTCAAAAATGAATTGGACTATTTTAAAAAGAATGTTGATGAAATTTGCAGGTTGCTTTTTATTTGGTTGCCCATATTCTATATAATAAATATTATTCGCAAACGGATTCAAAATGGAGTGTATGTTTGCTATTTCTCATTCGATGCGATTAGAAGTCTACCATTCTCTGGTGACTAGTCACAAATGACAACTTACCATGACTTGGCCATGGACAGTGCTGGGTAGAGCGTTGTAGGCCTGGCGACGACGACGGTCAAGGGACGGACCCCTGCAGGGGTGCAGACAGGGTTCGTGGTGTTGGTGTTGGTTGGAACTACAAGGGGGGACGTCAGGGGGGTTGGAAGGGTGCCTGGCGTCGTCGCGGTATTGAACGGGCGCGGCGCTGCTGCCTCTGTCCCTACGGCTGCTGGTGGTGGAGTAGTCGCCATCCATCCACCAAGTCCAACGGACGAACAAACGACCACCCACCATCTTTAGATGAGAGTGCGCCCACCCTTCATCAATCATTTTTAATCATTCATCATCACCTTCATCTCTCGCCTTTCAATTAGATAGATAGCTTTCAATTCAATTGAATCAAATTCCATATCTATCAAAATGTTAGTCTCGTTAGTCCGTGATTCCGTGTTGCAATGTTTCTGCCATGCTTGCCGCGCCCCGGCATCTGTCGGTTTCCCTGTAGCCGGTAAGTTTCAATCTCTAATCACTAAAAATGAATTTATTCAAAATATGGATATTTAAAAAATTTCCTTTTTTTAATTATTTAACAGCACATAGAAGGCCTGCAAATCCGCCTGTTAAAAAACCCAAGAGCAAAGCTCGAGTTGGGCCTAAACAACAGAAAAAGGTCAAATTTATCAGTAAGTAGTTGAATTTTGTGTATATTCCAAAATTTTATAATTTATTTCTGTGTATTTGAATTTTTGTGGGTGTGTATGTGTGATTAGAAAGAGAGCGTAAACCCATGAGTCAGACTTCGGCATTGCGCCGTCGCTAGTCCGTCCCGTCCCCCCTTTTCCCTTTAGCTCCCCATTTTGGCCCGAAATGAAAGTGAAATTTAGGGGGGAGGAGAGCGATGACGTCATAGTGTCTGGCTGAGACGGGCCGGCGCCGACGCTATGGGTCGATACGGCTACCAGGCAGCCGCCACAGCAACAGGGAACCCCGAACTCCCCTTTCCCGTTTCCCATTTTTTCCTTTTTTTTTTTTTTTTTTTTTTTTTGGGTGGTGGGGGGGACGGCTCCAAGGGGGAGACGCTGATTCATTCCCATGTCGCCGTCGCCGACCGGCCGACGCCTGTCTATCTCCAAGTCTGCCGCCAGCCATTCTTTATCGATATTAGCAACTCTGATGACCGGAGGGTTATTTGTTTCCTGGTTTCCAATCAAGGTTCATTTGTTTCAATTGCTTTTTATTATTTCCATATCAAAAAAAAAAAAAAATCTTTATTTTCCATCAATGATTGATTATTTCATTTGGTATTGGCAAGAACAACCATAATTGAATTTTTTTCTAGTGTCATATGAAACCTAATTGATAAAAAATAATAAAGAAATATTTTGGATCAGACATCAATTTGTCTTAAGGCTTCACTCAAGAACTCACTAAGCCTCTTGATTTCATTAAATAACTTTTCTGATCAATCCAAAATGAAGAATGATCGATACCTCCGCTAATCTATATTCAGATCAACCCCATTCACTTATTTTAAGGTTTTTAAAGAAAGGAAGGGAAAAAATTTAGTAAAATTTCTTGAATTCTTGTTTTAGGTACAAAATAAAATGAATTTTTATTGTAATAACTGCTCTGAGAAGTTTGATTTAGAAATGGCCCGGCTTGTCTTTCATTGGGTTCCATCCTAATATAATACTTCCACAACAATTTTATTTGAATAGAAATTTTTCTCTAAAATTTGTAAATTATTACTACAAGTTTAAATTTCATCAAAACAACTTGACTAATTAAAGAACGTTCAGTTGATAAATATGAAAGGATTTATATTATATTTTGCGACTTAGAGGGCCCAAAAATTCCACAAATTAGTAATTAGTTATTATAAAAATAAATAAATAATTCTAATACCTTCAGATGGAGAAAGGCAAAACTTCAAATTTTATTATAAAATAGACGAATTGAAGCATTAAAAAAAACGATCCAGACAGAGGGCTTTAGACTATAGAAGATAATATAATTTTCAAATAAGAGTTGTTCAAAATGATGGATATTAGGCTGAAGTTGAGGAGATATTTTGATTTTTAAACTGTGAAGTTGAATCGAAGTTCCACTTCGCCTGAATCGTTGATCGCAAAAAATGTCGGCATTTCTTCTAATTAAAATGTTATTTTTTTCTTTAGGTTAATTTCTAGGGCTTCCCGGGATCCCGAGGAGAAATATTTTTCTCTAATCCCAATTATTGCTGCTTACCTTTTAAATTGTCCTTTGTATTTATTTCCCTTAGCAGTGTAATTACACGAGACTGCGACTTGTGCCCTTAAATCTTCCAATTAACGCCTGTTTAATGATAGTGATCTTAATGGTGAAATGCAAAATACCAAGAGATGATTATCTTTTTAGTAACATTGAATTAGTAAAATTGTTATGCATATATCATTCTGAAAATGGATCAGATAAATTGTTCCCTCAAATTGTGCACAAGGGAATCTTCATAAAAATAACACCTCTTGTATTTTTAAATTTATTATATACACAATGAAAAAATTTATATAGTCTTATATAACTTCTTTATTAAAATTAAAAAAAAAAAAAATGGAATTTTTTTCTATATCTAACGACCAATCATTTAAAAAGTTTTTTTTTTTGTATTTTGTTTTCGGAGGCCGTATGAACATTTACGATAATTTTCTATAAATGTACGATATCTTTAATGAATTGGTAGCCAGTATGATATAAATAAATTTAATCACTTAGGAGATGAAGCAAGACCTCTGTTCTTAGGAAGGGGCACTCGCAAAAAGTTCATATTTTTCATAGAAATAAAATTAACACCTAAAATGGCAATCGGCCATCAAAATAAAAAATCCTAATTTTATGTCCTTCACAATATTTTATAAAAGAATAGGTAGGCGCCTGGCTTTTATAAAAAGCAACCAGAGAAGCGTGCCTGCTCAGCTGGTGGTCTATTTTTAAATCAATTGGTTAATTAACAAATAGTCCTTTATATATTACATTTTTACATAAAATATAAATGACTATGACTATAAAATATATAGGCCTTCGTAATCGTTCATTATTTATTTTTAATTGTGAAATCCAATTCTGCTTTTCATGATTAGAAGTAATTCAAACTATTCTATATTTTCCCAAATTATTTAAATTCTAAAATTTTATGAACAAGAAGGGGAGAGAGAGAGAGAGAAAATAAAGTATTACTCTTTAGATTTTTATATAATTTATAATTATTTCATGACAATTCTTAAATAAATGATAGAACCATTTTTTTTGCCATCACCACCAAAAATCACGTTGTACACTTTTTTTTTTTTTTTTTTTTTTACTTTCAAAAATATCCATCCCCGTGATTTGTTTTCTCCATTTTCAGACAAAGTTATCTCATATTTTGTCTTAATAAAATTTCTTCTTTTTTTAAAATGTTTCCTCTCTTTGCCTTTTTTTGACTAGAATTCCTTGTTTGGTTAGATGACAAAATTAGGCCTATTAAAAAACCCAAAATTTTATTTTTTTCCCTCCTCCCATCTCCCAAAAAGTACTTTGGCTTCCGCCACTAAATAAAACCTGAGCTGAATACTAGAGACGCTGGTAAGAGAAAATATGATTGCGAAGAAGATTCTTGAATTAATTATATTGCCTACAAAGCAATAAATTCATTCAACTTATTCCTTATAGAAATTTTCATATTCGATTTTATTTTATTGCCTTTTCCATTATTCACAAATGAAAGAAAAACACCCTATAAAATGAATATAGATTAGGGAAAAAGTTGTTTGGTTAGTAATAAAAAGTATTTATAAACTTGAAAGATAAGAAAGCTGGGAGGACGACTGCATCTTAAAAAAGGCAAGTCATTAAACTCCCAAATAAAAATAATAATATTTTGTAAACTCTCCGAATGACTCATTTTAGAGATAAAGAAGAAGAATCCTAAGTGATAGTGATTTATTTGGTTTGTTGATAATTTTTTTATTTTAAACGCAAATATGAACAAATAACGAGAGATTATAACTAATTTCTTCTTCAAATAATATTATTCATTATTTGACCAACACCATCTACTTTGGTTGCTGGAATCCAGGCAACACAAATAATCAAAGCACTATTAGATTTTCCGATTAATCGCTTCAAAGCTTCTCTAGGGCCGTAGATGTTCATCCAAGTGAGAAGTTTGGCATTTGGGTTGCCTATCTTCCGAGCAAAACGAATGAATTATGCACTCCCTGGTAAAATGGAGTTGATAGCCGTCTTTTAAGTTACTTTATTCTTTATCGGAGATTGCCCTCATTTTAATTATTCCCTAGCCTTCTTCCCCTGCATCCCCAGGAGGATTCTCTAACTCAGTAGATATACCAGCACTTCTTTTTAGTCATTTGAGAAGGAATAATTAATTGGTAGCCAATATAATTTAAATAAATTTTTATCGCCATTGACCTTTGGAACGTGAAGCAAGACCTCTACTCTGCTCCAAAAGACAGGAGCTTAACAGTTAAACTTAAAAGTTTCTACTGAGATGTTGCATGAAAAGAGTTAGATCTTTACTACCCTTTTTCGTCATTCGGCAGAAGGAAACAAGCCGGCCCGTCTCACAGCTGACGCATGTTGTAGAGTGGAAGGAACGGACTGGCATATTGATAGAAGCAGAAATGCCAGTCTTAGCTCTGGTAACTTGTGGTCACTCTCCCCTGAGTATTCTCAGAGAAAAATACATATGAAACTCTTTTTAATGAAGTTGTTAAGAAAAATATACATTTGTCAGAAGGAAGGCATTAAGAAAAGGATGAAAATCACACCCTTATTATTTATATTTCAACATCATTTCTTGTAACATTTTTCCTGTTTTGATTCATAAATAAGGTGCTCTGCGTCATTGATGATTTCAAGGTTATAAAAAATGACCTTTAATATCAGAGAATTAGCTGGATGGGTAATTAATGAATAACTTCCTACCCTGCCTTCCAATTCTAAGTCAATTCTTTTGATTAAATAATTATTTATAAATTCGCATTTAGCCAATTGTGAAGATCGCTCCCAAAATAAACTTTCAATTGAAGTGTAAATGAAAATAAAAATGAGTCAGACGATCAGGGACGAAAAAATTGTGGATCGGTGCGCAGGCTGCCTGGGGTTTGAACTCTGGGTTTCCACGCTTTCCTAGGCATTAGTTGTCCACTTGCACCTAAACCCCGCAACTTGCTAATCAAGAAGCCCAGCTTTTTCCTGATAGAATAATTAAAGAAAAATTTTATACTCAAACAGCATCTGCACTGGCACAGCACACAGTCACTTGAGCCCCCCCCCCCCCCCCCAAGTGGGGTATGGGGCACAATTTAGTTTTAACATCTTCAAAAATTTAAAGATGACCCTATATTTTGAGTAAGCATTTTCTGAAAAAGCTCTGGGACCTTCTAAAAGAAATTATTTCATTTTTCAAATGTCCAGAATATTCTCTTCTCACTTTCAATGCTAGATATCGAAAAAAGTTTGCAAAGTCCCCTCCCCTTTTTTTTTCTTAATGTAACTATAATCTAACCAAGTTTTTATTTACTGTTTATTTATTATTCAATAAATTTTCTCTTAAAGAGAATTGTAAACTATTTGTTTTAGCCAAATATCCCCAAGCTTTCAAGTTAAATGAAGCTTAAATATTTAAATACATCAAATTGTTTTAAGTAATTTGAAGAACAATTAGGCCCCTTCGCAACAAACTTATTAATTAACTAGCCCTTATCAACTTGAACAAAGAGACATGTTGAATTAAATTTTATACCATTTTATTAATTTTTTAAAATTTATAGTCAATTTCTAGTCTGTTCTCTCACTAATGGATTTTTCCAGAAGTCTTCTAAAACAAACACGTTGTTAATTTCGAAGCTGGGCCAATTAATCAAAATATCCATTACTGAGTCGGTCATTTGGGTTGCTGATCATCCATCAACCAAATTCGAACGAAATTTTGTTGTTCTTCACTTTTCTTCTTGGATAAAAACTTTTAATTATTAATTAAAAATGGCCAATCCAATAATCATAGTTCCATTTTGTTTTCTTTAATTCAATTTGCAATAAACCGCAAGTCACAAACGGATAGTTAGAATTCTTCTAAAAGAACTTTCCCAAGGGACAGGGCTCAAGACTTGCTTTTAAACTGTGCAACGGATGCACAATAAATTAAGTTTTCAATTCAACACTCACACATCAATAAGACCGTAACATAAATTAACAACATCAACTACGCGCTTATATGATTACATTGTTATATGAATTTCAAATACAAGCTTAGCACTTTGGACATAAATACGACGATCAAAAGATGAACTATTATAGTAAATCTCGTCGGATCTGAGGCCATATAGACATTAAAAAATATATTTATTTACGATACAATGATCCAGGCATATTTATTTATATCAATTGGTATACCGAACCAATATCTCTTGGTTTTTAAGGTTATCAATACTGATAATGTCAAACTCTCGAGGGGTATTTTTAAACCAAAGGCTGCTGTCTTCTCATTTATTCAAATTCAAACACAAACAACAATTTTCTTTCAACTTTTTCAAGTTTATTTATATTTGGCAATCGCGAAAGTGATATAAAAAACAGAGAACCTTTCATCTTTTGGCTCCAGCTCTGCCCAAAATGTTCCTTTGTAAGATGTCGAATTTTAGGCTTTTTATTGGTAAATTAATCAAGAGAACGTGGATTCGATGAGCGCCTCATTTTTTCAATTTCCGGTAAATTTCATCATGTCGAAAAATTGATATTTTCCAAATTATAGAGAAAATTGTTCTCATTCTATCAACAAAAATAAACTCTTGGATTAATCTTACGGATAATATGTAAAAAAATGAATAAAATTTATTTCAACGAGATCTGCATCTGCCCTTAGTGTCTTAGACCAAACGATTTATATATAATTGATTAACTTTATTTATAGGAGAATGAATCTCAAGTTGCCCTCAAACAAATAAACTATAATTTAAGATTATTAAAATGCGCCTCGGGGTCAATAAATTGACCTCGAGTAATTCTAATGCTTTTGGAAGCAAATGAAAAATTATGTTGTCTTGATATTTGATTATTGTTGATTATATGGTATCTAATTTAAATATTTGTCTGTTCCAAAGTTAATTCAAATTTCAGCATCGCATTTCATAAGAGATAATTTAATCAAGTTTATTACGCCATTCTACTATGATGGGCGATTAGGGCGTTTCTTAAACCTGGATGGGTGACCAACCATATCTAAAACAATTGGAATTTATTTATCTATTGATCTTTTCTTGAGGACATAGTATAAAAGAATGAAAGAGTTATTATATAGTCTCAGAGAACAATTTTCACCAAATCAGACGTGTAAATAAGGTTGTTGTCTTATTTCCTCTTAAGACAATTTATATTTTATATAACAAGAAAATCCTCTTTTTAAATGTTTTCTTCTTCTAGACGGGATTGGCTTGTTAATATTCATAGGCAACCCCACTCCCTTCTCTTATTTTCTCAATCACATCTTCGACTATTTATGGATTATTTATTTTCTCATTCCAAGAGGGAGGCATTTCATTATGCATTCTCAAGGCATGGGCCTTGCTTCCCTTTACACAAGGACCTTATCAAGTATTTCTATAATGAAGGCCTTCAGGCCAATTTTAAAATAAACTAAACTTGATCTCTAATAACTCACGCGATGCGCTCGCTATCGATGGTCAAGTCAAAAGGATTTGTACTTTCTTAGTTTTTTATTTCTTTTGGAGAAAAATAAAAAGTATTTAGAATATTTCATACTCTTTTTGTAATTGAAAATTATAAATAAATGAAAATGCGCCTCTTAAAAGTAATAGATGGACAAAAATAAAAAACTTGGTTCGGCGCAGGTAGAAGTTTTTAATAGTAAAACCAACCGAATATTGGGATACCTCAAATTAGTCTCCACTCACTAATGCATTTTAATAAATTACCCGACAGTTCCTCCACGAAAAATCGCAAATCGATCAATTTGGGACATCAAAAGTGTTTCAACAATAAAGTCAATTATTTTCTTTCATTTTTAATTAGATTCAATTATTTTGGATTAAAATTGAAAATTCTGCACAGTCTTTATTCTTTAAAAGGGAACGTTTTTTTTTTTTTTTTTTTTTTAGATGGAACAAGTATTTTTTTTTTAAGTAGAAAATAATTTTTACGATTATTTCTTATTTTTAGAGTTTTTATTTACTTGGCAAAAAACCCCCCCGCCATATATTCCCCTGAAATCGCTACCTATGATTTATTTAATGTTTTTGCTTTGTGATTGAATTCATCTATTTATGGCGTTGTTGTCAATACAAATTTAATTTCAGTCTTAAAATACTTAATCACAATTTTTCAAAAGTGAATTATATAAAATTTAAATTTTGAGTGTTTTTTTTTTTTTTATCCTATTTACTTTTGAACACCTCTTGGAAAATGCGCTCTAGAAAGACGGACACTTGTCAATATTTGAATATAAATATTTTAAATTTCTATTTGAGATCAAACAGTTAGAGAAATTCTTTATAAAATATTGATAATAATTGATATTTTTCCTTTTTTTTAGCCCCGCAATTAGAACTTCAGCTAGACTTTTACTTTTATAATGTTTACCTATATACATTTAGAATTAGTAAAAAAGAAACTCTTCTCCTCCATTTTGTTCACTATTTATTTCTACTAAGAAAGCTCTTTTCTGCAACCTCTTGGGATTAAATCAAATCTATCGCTACTTTTTTATTATTATTTATTTTGACTTTTCCAATGAAAATTAAACTAAGATATCCGCAGGGCCCACCCTTCGCCGGCGCGGAGGTCCTTAGAAATTTTCTTTTAATATAAGAATATATTATTATGCTTTATATTGAAATAGCACCTGAAGGCCTTTTTATGCCTTAAACAGAGAGAGGGGTCTCGTTATTTCGGATTTGTCAATTTTGAGCCATAATATACAATAATATGGTTATTCCTATATCAATACATTTCATGTTCGATTTTTTTTAATAGAGATTTGTTTTTTTTTTTAAATTTAATTAATATATTTTAATTTAGACGCCAGCACTCCGGGTTTTAATACAAACCCAATTGGCCTGTTTAAAAATATAGGACGGGTGACTTCACTTTTGTCTTTTGAACGTGAACTCTGCTCTGATATTGATTGCACTTTATATTATAAAACGTTCACGAGGAGTTTTTAGGCGAAGGCCAAATTGAATACTAAAGCACTGGAAATGAAAAATAATTTAACAGTTTACATAATGCTAATTTTTATATATTTTCTAATTAATTTTTCCGAGTTTACAAATTTTTGAACCCAAATAAAAAAAAAAAAAAAAAAAAAAAAAAAAAAAAAAAAAAAAAACTTAAAAAATAATTGATAAAATTATGAACAACCCAATTTACTCTACAT
>JAAAKE020128238.1:0-34165 GCA_010014785.2 Anisolabis maritima | reverse complement strand
GGATCTGAGGAACTTATTTATATCCATAATCTATATAAATTATACTATAAAATCATTGGTAGGGTTGCGAAGGGAATTGAATTTTGCTCCCTTCCCTTTCTTTTATCATTAAAATTTAATTATCTGTATATTTTATGAACATTCACCCTTCTCTTAGGTACTCTCTCTCTCTCTCTCTATATATATAAATGTATGCAAAAATGATTTTATATAATTAAATTTTAGAAAATTTTAGTCTTTCCAAAATTAAAGAGAAAAATCCAAAAAATGTAAACCTAAATAAAAATTTCTGAAACAAAAAAAATTTGAGTGAAAGTTTTAGTGCCCTAAAATTTTTTAACTCACTCCACCTATTATTTTCGAAAGTCTAGCCCCCTAAGCAAGAAAATTCATTAGCACCTTACCAATATATACCTAAATACTTGAGATGCATAATATCCACAAAATTAAAATTAAAAATTTTTGACTTTTTTAATTAACAAACAATATTAAAATTGAAAAAAAAGAGAGTTTCGTCCGATCTCATTGTTCTGGCGACCCTAGGCGGTCGCCTAATGGTAAACCGGTCCTTAAAATTTATAATATAAAGATTTTAAATTTATTTCTTTTCAAAAAAAGCTTACAGTTTAATAAGGATTCTTAAAATATACTATCATTTAGTTACTAACTTGGATATATTATTTTCCTTCTTGAAAATTCCTTAAACGCATGAGCTCTGGAAAAATATCTAAATCAGCAAACTTGTAATCCAATTCTTAGTAATCTGATCCATCAGATTGCATCATCTGAAATAATTGGAAATTCGATCAAAGAAGATAAATCGTATTTTTCAAAGAATCACTCTACTTAAGTAAATATCAAGTAATTTGTATATATATTTTTTCTTTCGAGTTCAGTTTAAAATTATCATGATTTGCGTTTCTAATAAGCGATAGCCACATCGGACTAGCTCTGACTAACCTGGGTTTTTTTTTTCTTCTTAAAAGACAAGTGTCAAAATAATCTCCATCTGCTGATAAAAGAGCTTCCAAGAACCACCCAGATCTAATTTATGATTTAATAAAGTCAAAGTATTATTAGCCATATGTTTCGACGCAGTGAGAATGACGCAAATTCATTCATTCATCTCTTTTTAACTTTTGATCAGTAAAGTGAGTGAGTGAGTAAGCATCAACATCTTTGGACCAAAGTTGTTATGCAAAAATGTTGATTTAAGTACAGTCGTTGGGGAATTTGTAAATAGAATGTAAATTCTATTTAAATTTCAATTTAAACAAACTGACTAACTATAAATGAATCACTTAAATTATAAATAGTAATAGTTGAAAATTTGTTAAAAATATTTATTTATATAAAAAATCAATTTGAATGATTCAGCGTAAAAGAAAACAGGTTGATAATCAAGGAAATTGCGATGAAATGTAATTTTTTCATGATAGATTGTTTTATGGGCGGCACAAAAAGAAATAAAAGCTCCTAAAATAAAGGTAACAAAAATTATTATAATAAAACAACAGGAAATCTTTGGACGGAATTTGGGGTCAATTCACTCTCTTCGCTTACAACTTTAAAATTTTAAAAGCTTATCTTAAGGGATCACTTCCCGGTAAAAGCGATAACATATATTTCAATTATATTGGGGACCAATATAACCAATTTCAAAAAATATGGAAGGAAAACTGATATAATATAATTATTTTCAATTTCTATTTATAGAACCTCCGACAAAAAATTGGTCCGGGTCGTTTTGGACTTGAGTGTAGCCTAAATTTCATTCTTATTATAGATAGGCTTTTAACAATAAATTATAACATGCGTTGAATCAATGAAAATAAACTTTAAATGAGATTCATTTGACCTTAAAATTCAACCTCGCAAGTTGGACCCTTCCTCCACCCTAGCGGTTTACTTGCCTAATTTTTAAATATATATTTGTTATATAACTCAAAATTTCCTATTACAATGTTTGTAAAAAAGATACTTTTTCTTTGGTGTATCAATTCATTTGTTTGATTATTCGAAAATAGGCCATCCATATGTACATCTCGCTAAATTTTGCATTAATTGCTCCAGAGATCTTCTAAAGTGGACGACTTATGCTCACTTCTTTATTTCTAGGGGGATTTAATAACTGGTGTTGCAAAAATGAAAGAATTGATGCTCAGTAGGACAATTCAAATTCTCAACTTGTGATTATTAAATATAAAAATTTTGTAAGATAAATCAGCCATTATTAATGACAGTAACCTTCATCCACTGACAGAGTAAAAGAGTTTATGAGATTTGTATATGGATCTGACTCCGGCAATTGAATCTTCAACGCCACCAACTCAAATAATTCTAACCCAACTGTTTGTATCAATTCCAACTCTCTAGCAAGGAATTGTCAAATTTAAAAAAAATGAATGATAAAGAGAAAGTTCTTTGCACTATATTAGTCGAAATAGTTCACAAACATCATACTCCAAAAAAAGCACAAAACAAACAAATAAGTTTATAGAAAACGATAAAATATTAAAAATATCAAAGTTTGTTACGTTAAATTACTTCCTATTAAAAATATTCTGGGCCCCTCTATAACTAAATAATGAAATAAATCTTTTCGTAATTTATTTATTACCGTTTTGATTAGTCATTTTCGACATGATATAATAAACTGAAGTAAAAATGAATTGCATCGGTGAACGAACAACGCACGATGTAACCGGTTGTAGTTGCGTGGTATCGGACGAAGCCCCATAGAGTAGTAAGTAACATGGTTGGAAGGTGAGAAACATCAAGTCCATTGGAAATATTACAGGCCCTTTGTGGGATAGCATTTGTGTGAGTGTGAAGGGAGGAAATGGCAAAGCTCCCCCCCTCTCCCCCCTAGTCTCCCTTTGCCATAGCTTTCTTTTTCCCTCTTTCTTTTGCCCTGGTCGTCTAAGTACAAGGCGTTCACATCATTCATTCAATCTAATATAAATAGATCGCTTCAGATGCCGAAAGACTTAAAAAAAAAAAAATTGCATTTTTCAAAGTTGACCCTAGTCCGAGTCAAGTTATAGCCCGATTTTTATTTATTCCTTAAAAGATTAGCTAATTAATTAAAAAAATATATATATAAACAGAACAGTTGGTCAAAATCATCTCAAGTATATAAGTGGGGAATACGATATGGAATATTCCATTTAATCAAAACATTTATTTTTACTCGAAAATTTAATACTTTTTTCTTGAATACGATTTTTGATGATAATTTATCCAGCATGAAAAAAAAGACATCATCTCTAGATTTTACCAAAATGTTTCTCAGATTTTTTTTTTTTCTATTCATCTTTGTCTTTACCTTCACCATTAACAATTCTTCCTGTTTTATTCTCTTTTCCATCTGTCACAGCATTTTAATCCTTTTTATTAACTCTATTGTTTCGTTTTTTTATGTCTTGTCCTTTCACAAAATTTTGCTATTTCAACATGGTCTGATTTTTTTCTCTTCTACTTCAGTATATTCTCAAAATTATCATCAATCTCTCTCTCGCAAATAAATTTCCTTATTAAGGAAATCTTCATTTTTTCTGATATAAATTTTTTTTTAATAACAAACATACATTTTACTCAAACAAATTACCTTTTTTTTTTTTTAAATTATTTTTTAATATTATAAATATAAAACCTATTAAATTAAGAGGAAAACGATTCCGTTTAACATATCAAAATCAGCCATAAAGTAAATCGCGCCCAAGGCAGTAGGCTGTAAATTTGATCAATCAAGATGTATATATTATAAAAAAGAATTTTCATTATAAATTATAGTATATAATAGAAATAGCATATAATAGAAATACTAAATTGTTTTTTGATTCATATAATTATATTATAAACTTACACATAACAAAAATTTTTTCGATTACGTTATTTCTGTTTTGTTTTTATTCAATTTCACAAATATTTATAAATATCTAAAAAATATATATATATATATATAATGCATCATAATCTATTTCTATCAACATTTAAAGGATTAGTGGATCAATAGAGAGGACAGGATTCTAACAGGGGCGTTTCTTTGAGGAGCGATGCAAGTGGTCCCTTTCCTTCAGGAGAACCCGAACTGGGTATAAAATATGTCAGATTTAAAATCAAAATAGTTTTAATATGGGAAAAAATATATTAGATCATGCAAAAATTTACCTCAATCAAAATATACCGGTATACAGGTATAGACCTGGAAAAAAGTCAGATAAATTTAAACTTGCAAATATGGACCAAAAAGAAGGGAAAAATATAGTGTCGCCTAATATCCTAGTTACGCCGCTGGCTCTTACCAAATAATAATTAAAGAGAGACCCATTCGACTAGGCATTATTTGTGTAGATGAGGGCCTAATTGACAGTTTGACAGCTTTGACAGTTCTTATATTCTCCATTGTAGCCGAGCTTGTTATGTCTTTATTGTGTAGTTCATCACTAATCTACTTATATTTATTAAAGACGGAAACACTTATAGAGTCAAACTTTCTCTTTTGAATTAAAAAAAAAAAAAAACATTCTTAATATATCTGAAAAAGTTTAATTTTAATAAATAACAATTTTTCCTGGAAATTATGCCAACTCAAACATATTTTTAAGAATAAAAAAATAAAAAAATGGGTGACAAAAGATCTTGTTAGTAAACGTTAATTTCCCCCCACCCTTATTTTTTTATTCCTCACGAACCGATCCGCATGACTCGATTTTACAGAACCCAGAATCTATATTAGGTAATTATTATAGACTTTTACGGATTTTTTTCATAAAAAATTGCCGGTCTCTTGGGTGACTGAGGATGGTTTGGGTGGTTCACGCTATGAATTAAGGCCAGATGAAAGATAAGGTGCATATCATGCTTATTAAGTTATTATTGTAGTTAAATGTCTCTATCATTATGATAAAAGGTCAAAGTCGCCGAAGTAATTTCACTAGTTGAAACATTATTAGCTAACTTGCTCTCCCAGATTGGACTCATTGATCATCATAATTAACTTAATGTTTCTCAAATCATGGCTTTTATTTTTTTTTCTTTAAACAAAATATTATTCAGTATTAGAACAAAAGGTAAAGTTTTCTAAATTATCCTTTAGGCGACCCAACAGGTTTTAATTAATTGACTTAATCCATTTACTAAGGCGTAACATATTTGGTCGCTTTCACAAAGGTGCCCTGATCTCAGACACTCATATATATTAGATTAGATAAGAACAAGGAGCATTCATGTCCAAGTCTAAAGAACTAGACTAGATAAAAAATTGAAATTGATTTCTGTTCAGTTAAAAAAGAAATCGACTTTCTCTATAGTAATTAATAATACAAATCAAATTAGGTTGGTGACGTTGAATAAAAGAACTCCTGATGAAGCTATTAAGCTGGTAAATGGATGATCGGCCGATGGGGTTTTTTTCAAGAGAAGGTAACACAGGAGCAAGTGGAACCGGTCGAATCACCGGGATTAATCCTGAACCGTGCCTTGGGACCTTTTGGCCGCTAATAGACGCCATTCTTCTCTTAGCCGTCCTTTTGATAAACCTTCATAGAGTCTTGTTGCCTTGGCCTGTGCCATTTGTTCTCAGGAATTCTCCAGATAACCTGAAAGGGGTCTATCTATCAAGGTTTTAATAGTAGTCTATAAATCATCTGTAAAATAACCAAAATAAATATTATTAGATTTGAATTCAATGAAAGCCTCTTTATCCGGATGATGATGATGAAAATGATCTCTCAAAATATCCATAAGATTAATATAAACAAAATAAAAATATTTTTGAAAATTGAAATTTTAGAAAAATTGAAAATATTTTTGAGTGTATTCACTCCCAGTCAGATGCGTAGATAAAAAGGAAGATGTTAAAACCAAACAAATTTTTTCCTTTTTATAACAGACACAATTTTTTTCTTTTTAAATCGCCCGATTTTTTTAAAAAGAAAAAAAAATTAGATCCATTTTTGCTTAATGAAATCTGATTTTTATTTTACCAACTCGATCGACTGGGGTCTGGAGGATGGGCTCCCTTGGCAAAACTCCATCCTCCAATTAAGAGTTTTAATAATAAAAATAGAAAATATTTTTTATTTATTTATTTACAGCCAACCAACTTAACTTGAATTGCTGGCTGATCCTTTCCACAATGGCTATTTTTTTTATTTAGATCTTTGAATTTATTTAATAACTAAGGTTTTGCCCTGTCTCTTGATGCATAGGTTGAGGATACCTCACGTACCAGAAGTCAGTTGTTCCCTTCCCGTTATTTAAATTATATTGGCTACCAATTAAATAACGACCGAAACCTCAGATGCCGAAAGACTTTAAAAAATTAAAAAAAAAAAAATTACTAATGTTTTAACTCTGATCATTTCCAAATAAAAGATTTTTTCATTTGCCATTTTTTATAGACAAAAACTTCCTATATTTAGGGTTTTCTCTTCGCTTCTCTTTCCTTTTAGATCAGAGAAAATTAGATGGCAACGGCTAAGAATTTTTTAACCTTTTCGATTTGAATCTATATTTATTTAATTAATTGGTAGGTAATATAATTTCAAAAAATTTTATCCCTCTGATCAGGAAACGAACACTTGTGCCTCATGAAATAATGACTTCTCCTTTTCTAAGAAACAGGGTTTATTGAACTTCTTGGAGAGAAAACTAAGATCCATTAATTAAATAAGTTACTCCATATTTTTACATTAGATTTATTGTATTAACTATCTATCTCTGTGAAAGCATCCATTTACCGTATATTTTTACTTTCTTTTACCAATAAATGAAATATATAGTGAGAAAGTATTGCGATCAGAAAAAATCGATGTCGGGATTTCAACGGAAATACACGATTTGAGTTCCTCTGATCTCGCAAAATGGTCTGTGTTTATGTATATATGTGAACAAGATTTTTACTATGTATACTTATTAAAATATGAAAATTTCATATTTTTTAATGTTATTAATTAATTGAAAATGTATGCACGCTCTACTCTATATCCTCATTCGAAAGAAGGTTTCAACTAAGCACTCGACTATAATTATTTTTGTCAGATTCTTCATGTACTTCTAATCGTAAATTTTTTTTTTAATTGTCCGCAATTAGTTGTTACATACATACATTTCACTCATATTCTATTTCCGTTAATCTCTTACTTTAAAAGACCCCTTAAAAAATGAATTATTTGTAATTATTAGTTTAGTAAGCTACTCAAAAAAATTAATTATAGCATTTTGATCCTTTAGTATCCAAAACATTTGTTAAATTCTGTTTAAAAAAAAAAATACTGAAAATTATTAATAATTAATTTTTCTTTGACTTTGAGGTGACCAAAAAAAAAAAGCAGTTGGTTTGATTTATGCTATTTAAATGACTACCATTCGGCCAGTAATTGAGACGAATGGATTCTGAACTAAATACAGCAAAAAGCGATTGATATTTTTTACCTGAGCAACTCGACCGACTCGTTTTCGTTATCTTATTATAGCAAGATCAATCCATGACAGAAAAATAAGTCGTTTAAAATCTTAAAGATATTCCCAGCGATTAGTAACAAAAAAAAGTTGCCCCGCCACGATTAGACACGGAGTTTCCCAAAGGGCCCAAATCCCGATCGATCTATGCTAATAACGAGTGGGAGTAAATAACGAAGCAACAGTAGCGATGAGATGCGATCAGTATTTGAGAAGTGAAATTCAATCGGCGACGAACATCAATTCAGTTCAATCCCGAGATCTGGAACAACGGAGCTATAAAAAAAACATATGCTATCATTGGAGGAATTTAAACAAGTTGAACGGTGATTGTTTTGGGTGTCAGTGGACCACCTTTATTTAAACAAGAGATAGTTTTTTTTTTTTACTTTTTACGGTTTGGTTCGGTTCTATACATTCATTCACTTTGCTCTTCTTTTAGGTATTCTCTTAGCAAAATTCCAATATTTTTGGAAATTTCGTTCAGGACAAATGAACTAATAAGTATTAAGTATTTTTTATTCAGATACAAATAAAATTTAAATAAATTTGTAAATCTATCCTTTCTATTCTAATATTTATTTTAATAAAGTTTTTATTCTTGTAGATACGGGTGTTTTTTTTCGTACATTAACTTTTCCCTTCCAGTTAATGTCAACTCCACTATATAAAGTGAAGAATTCTTTTTTTTGGACTTTAACTGAAAGCATTAGATAATCTTGTCATTAACTAGTTAATGTCAACAATACAATACAATAAAGATTCCCTTATTGATGACTACCACCTTGTTCTTCGAAGCTACTCATCCCAGGTAGTGCTTAGCCAAGCATTATAAGAAATAAAATATTTCTTGATCGCCCTCCTTAATGGTGACTAATAAAAATTGTCTAACGCTTTTGAGGCCGGTGAGGAGAGAGACTGGCATATAAAATGCAAAAGAAATTCCAGGCTTAGCTCAGGTGATCACCAAATCATGAGGGAAAAAAGAGACCAGGCTCCCATCTACGACGCAATTAATTCCATAATTTCATCCGATTGTATTATATCATATTTTTAGAAATTTATAAAACTTTTATCGACATCCACAAATAGTTATTCATTCATTCATAAATACCACTTAATATTAGGACGATACAATAACTTCCTTTTCTAAAAGTCAATCAGAAAAATTTTTATATTTTTTCAATTAATTTTTACCTTAAAATTTTTATTTAAAAAAATTTAGAAATGAATGTCATTTAAAAGGAATGGAACGTTATTTTCAAGGTGTTAATATATCTAAAAAAAAATCTGCAACTTATTTAATCTCTTTTAATAAATATAAAATCAGTGTCTGAATATCGTTAGTATATAAAGGTTAATTTTTAACTGTCAGAGATTAAGTCATAAAGATAGTTCATTTTTTTTTTTACCTAATACTTAATAAATATAAATTCCATTAATAATAAAAAAAAAATAAGCAAAAGTGATGGGATCAGATCCCTGAGAGTTGATGAGATATTAATAGATCCGTTCGTTCTTAGACTAGATGAGGAAATTGATTCCAAGTTGGCGTGTTACGAGACACTAACCTGAGGAGGAAGATAATTGCTCAGTTCGAAACGCCTGCCTCTAATGACTCTATTTATTGGAAAGAAGAGCTTCTGCACTAGCGATCAAATATCCAAAATGGAGGCGAAAAATAAGATTAATTACCCCTTCACTTTTTTATGGGTTCGGCATGTTACTGTTTAACCAAAATATTAATTTCTTTTTTTTTTCGGTGTTCATACATTAGCTAATAAATTGCGATTAATAGTTCCAATTATTAATGTTTATATGGGATTAAAAGATTATATTAAGAGAAAACCATTTTTCTTGATTATTATTATAATAAATTACACTTAAATCTAAAAAAATGAATTAATTTATTTTAATTTAAAAGACTAATCAAAACAAATAAATACAAAATTTATCTTCGTCATATATAGATCTACTATTTTTTTAAATTAGTATATGAAATACTTTTGGAAATTTTATTATATTATTTTTTATACTTTTTTCTTTTAAATTTGGTCCCAGATTTAGAAAACAAATTGATAGGGGTTCTTGTTGCTTGTATCCATGAGACCTAAGGTAATTATTTTCTCTCCTACATAAGTTGTGTGATTGATTAATATAAATTTGTAAAAATTTTGTGAATTATTTTCTTGATTTTCGCAAAAAATTTTTTAGGCTATTATTATTTTTTGGGTCTGTGAATCCCAATCCCTGGGAACTCCAGATAAAGCCCTTTTTATCTTATATTTTCTTCCTAAAAAGTTATTTATATTTAATCATAAGAAATTATTTGTTGAAATTATATAAAGACTCTCCAAAGAATTTTATAATATCATCGGATTCAGGTCCACTACAAAATCACATTGCGGATTGCCGACGTCACGTTGGCCGAAATAGAAAAATTTTCACATATTTACAAAAAAATTTATGTATTAATATATATATGTTTTTTACTCACTTCAGAAGTTAAAGTTTAAAGCTTTTCTAGTTAATCATTTCAATTAAATTATATTTTTATATATTCTTTTTTTTATTCCCTCCAGAATTTGTCAGATTTGTAATTTTAATGAATCGAAATAATATAAGCCCTGGAGGTGATCGGATCAGGCCCGCAACGTCCCCAAATAAAAATTATTTCATTCTCTGACTGCCTTATTTAACCTAATTTTATATTAAAAACACATTTAAGAAAATATAATTTAAATAAATTAAATATAAATAAAATGGCCGTGTATGGAATTCATCAATGGATTATAAATAAATAGTTTATTTAGATAAATTAATGTTTTTAATGCATTTTACTCAAATTATTGTGAATATTATGCAGTCATATGTTTGTAAAATAATATAATATTAAGGTCGCCTATATAATTTTTTTCAAAATCTGAAAAATCATTTAAAAACAATATTTTAATCTTTATTTTATATCACTCATTTACTATTAAATTTTTTTTAAAATTTCACCCTTTCATAACTAGGGACTGACATATCGTGGGATAGAAGATGCGAGGGTGGATAGTCCAGGGTCATACTCTTGTCACGGCCGAGTCAAACAAAACCTACGATCGCATCTCCGTGATTATTTCTCATGAATGAGAAGAGAAAGAGATATTTATTAACAATTTACTTAATGCTTTTGAATTGAGAAATCTCCTATAGTAAAATGATCTTTCTTAAGAAATTCAGAACAAATACAATAAAGAAGGACCTCCCATTAGAATAACACACAATAGATGAATTAATATATATGTATATAGCTTAATCTAAATTTTATTATTATATTTTCATATATACATTTTATTACCTGAAGAATTTATTAAGATTTTCAAAAAATGCTAATCATCACACCAATATAATATTTTATAATGAAAATATATGGGCTCCAGTAGAGGTGTTATATTTCTATTTCGAATGGGAACACCACCTCTTCAAAAGACATTTATATAAATATATTGGGAGATTATTTCTATTTTAATAGCTTTTAAAAAAATATTTGTGTAGACAAATTATTTAACTCGTCATTAGAGATGAGTGAAGGACAGAGCAAAAAAATTAAGATGATAAATTATTGATGGAATCATTTTTTATTATTTTATTAAATTTACATAATTTATTATTTCCTTATCGAATTTCTTTGTAGAACCTCAAGTTCGTTCTTTGAAGCCTCTATTCCACTTTGTTTCTTCATTGAGTTGATGACCGACTTTTTGAGTATTTCATTAATGTATGGGAGGAGGCATACATATAGCAACTTTCGTACCATATATATATATTCAATCAAAAATTTTAAAATCCTTAAATAGCATCTCTCCCCATATCCTCGTTAAATAACTCCACAATCAAATTGTTAAACAAAAATTAGAAATAAAACAAATAATAACATTAAATATAAAAGAGAATTCCATAATTACTTTCTATAAAATCGGGAGTGGCCTCCCCGCGACCCTCTCATTTACACACATATAGGTGAGTTAGGTCGATTTTTAGAAAAACATTTCAGGTTAAGTAGCAAACGATCATTTTGTAATTTCGCATGTTCCTTTTGTAGGAAGAAGAGGGGACACAAATGTAAAAAGTTTGAGAAACATTGTGAAGTAATAGATATAGAAATATTTCGAGATTTTGAAGAAGGTGAGTACCCTCTGTCCCTTCCCCTTGATCACTCACAAATTTTGAGAAAGATATTTGGAAATTTAAAAAAAAATATATTTTATTAATGGTAAAGTCTGCTTAAAATCAACGCTGGGCTCCCAGCCCTAAAAAAATGAAATTGTAGATGAACGATTACAAAATTCCATTCTAAAATCAGGCGAACTTTAAAAATAAAACACTTGGGGTGAGCATGGATTATTAAAAGGAATGATAGCCCACATAGGCTATTTTGCCCTATCGTATACTTGGTTAGGTTATGTTGAGGTGGTACTGGAGAGGCTCGCTTAGGTCAGTAATAGCCCATTGTGATATCACTTTTGAGGAGACTTCTGGCAAAGTTGAAAATAATTTTTTGCGGCAAGCCGGACTCGAACCCTAGAAATTTTGCAACTCAAGATCCGAAATCCGCAGCTTATATGCCTTTGCCACTGCTTCCTCTATACTTGAGCTAAGTGGTATTTTCACACACACACTTGCTCTTTTGAAGTGAGAAATAGATAATACAAAATTCCAACCAGGAAAATAAAATAAATATAAATATATGTTGAGATTATTATATCTGACACAAATCTTTTAATTCCATTTTTATTTTTTCACATAATTCCATTAAGCTTTATGTATAAAATAAATATAGATTTACTAACGCAATTAAGGGAATTTATATTAAGAGATTATTATTTAAATATACACAATGTAATTTGAAAGTTATTTTTATTAACTTGAGATGAAAATTATTCCAATAAAAAATTTATAATCATCATCATCATCATACATTACTAATTATAATCGATCCTCCCTTCAATATAAAAGTAAAATTCAGTTTAATATCTCTTTCCACTTACAAAATACATATTTTAATTTTTTTATTAATAAAAAAATATGATAGGCCTAATAAATTTTTTCAATATCCCACAAAGTTTATTACTCCGGAAATAAGACGAGCATCCTTGAAAATCCGTTAATGCGAAATTAAAAAGGTTAAGGTTGAACTGATTTCGGAATGGATTTTCATTTCGATGCACCGCCTCGTATGAATTTTCAATTATATTCTAATTAACCTCCCTCTAGAAAATTCTATATTTCTCTCACCAATGACATTTTGGACGTTTGGAAACGAAATAAACTTTTTTTACGACTTGACTGACAGTCCTGTGAGTGCCCACCTTGGGATAAATACAAATGGAATAATTATGACATCATATGTCTCAGGTGACCATGAGTAAAAAGATATCATTTACCAGTGACTGGCAAAATGAAACCTCACTGCCAAATGATTTACATTTCGCTAAAAATATCACCGGTTTGATAATATTTATTTTCAAACAGACATGCAATACTTATTTATATTAATGTTAATGATTTTGATTTTTATCTACTTAAGCAGGAAACCTGAAAAAAGTGATCTAGAAATTTAAATATTTATGATTAATAGGATAGGATTATATTTTATGCAATTATGGTCCTTTCGATCCATCTCTCATTCATCACTAACCAATAGCTTACAAAGACGGAAATATTAGATTACTTCCCTGAATGGCCATCAGAAAAGAATTGTTAAAAAAAAATAAATATAGTAAGAAATTTGAATATACGTTGCAAAAAACAAATTAATTCAGGAAAACTTGGGTCGGGCAAACAAATAATTTTTATTTAAGCCAAAAAAACGTGGCGGAAAATTTTTGAGAAAAAAGTCAGAAATGTTTTGACATTCAAGGGGCTACAAAAATCTAATATTATAAAAAAAGAACAACATTTTTTTCTCTTCGTCTTCAGAGACTATTAGACATACCTTATATTAATATGATAACTCTTACCCGTCCTTATTTAATTAAATTAATTGGTAGCTAAACTAATTTTTTTTAAAATTTTAACGCCCAGTGAATTATGAAGGGGCAGAGGCATTATTTCCAAAATCATGTTTATACGTATAATTAGCCTATATTATATTATAATATAATCAAATTAATTTGTGCATACATACCTTCATAGATATATTTATCAATATTTTGTTTGCCAGAATTTTGTAATAACAAAAGAGGCTTAAATGAGATATCGGTGTTTAATTAGCGGATAATAGCAAATTCGCAATAGTGCCTCACAAAGTAAAACTTGCCTTTAGGCGATTTTAAATTTCATTTAAAAGAGAGAGAAATTGATTTATGGAAATTATTTAATCCATATACCTAGAGTCTTCTGTATTATGAATAAAAACTAAAATGGGAAAGGGGGGTCCAGTGATCGGAACTCTGCTCTAGAACAAGCAGCTAATAATTGATAGAAAAAGATTTTTAAATATTTGCAAATTAAAAATAAATTTAAACAAAATCATTTTTTATTAATAGCTGCTTTTAATTGAATAATGAATCACATCTCACATAAATTAAAAATTTAACCACATATAAAACATTTCAAAAGGAATTTTTGTTTATGTAAATTGCTTATATAACAGTTTGATAAATTCATGTGCTGGCAGACAGACTGGTTATTTTTGGAGAGGGTGTTATTTCGATCAAGGAAGGAAATAATGCCTTTCAGGGAAAACGCCACGAGATATAAATACGAGTTACGTTACAAGCGTAACGCCTCTAACGCCTTTCCTCCGCTAACCTTCGCCGTTGGAAACGTGACTTCGTTTTTATGAATGTTCATTTACGAACGTGTCTATTAACTCTGGCTGGTTGGTTCTGTGCTTGCTGGGATTTAGACATATGACCCACACCCCCAATTTTGGACACGATTCAAGGCGAAAATTATTTTCTATCTTAAGATTTATGTCATTTCAAAGATAATAAATTGTTAATATGATCTGAAAGTCTGAATATTTAATGCATAGAGACAGGCGTTTGATTTCCTATATACCTTTTGCATAGAATTTTATGGATCAAATAAGATACATAAAAATTTTATTATTTTTTTCCCATATGCCAATTAAATAGAAAAATATTATCTTCCACACGGCAGAAAATAAGAAAAAAATATGTATCAATCAAATAAATAAGGAGAAAAATAGTCTTTTCTTATTTATGTAATCAAATTTATTTTGAAATTAAAATTAGTGTATTTCAAACACGCACGATATTCTTTTTAACTGGCCTTCGGAATTCACTTGTCTTTTTTTTCTTGGTATGTATAAACAACAAAAAAAAATTATTATTATTATTAAATTATTTTAATAAAAATGGACTTGAAATAATACCATCGAAATCATTCTTTTATCAAGCGACATTAAATAAAATAGTTTCTAAGGGATAACAGCATCTTATAATATATTCAATATTTTATTTTCACTAATAATAATAATAATAATAATAATAATAATCTTTATTTATCTGAATTTTTTACATTCTTTTATTTGGATTTTTTGATTTTGAAAAAATAAGTTACTCATAATCCAACGTCCATTATAATGATTTTCACGCGTTTATTACTAGATAGAAAAAAAAAATTACAAAAACTCTATTCTTATCATAATTAAATTTTCATATTTAAAGGGCTCCAAATCCAAGAATTCCAAGAAAATTTTGAGATCCGAACAGTCCTCTTTTCTAATTTTTTTTTTTTGCTTTAATTTGGTTAAGATTCCTCTTTAGAGTCAACCTCCTTCCCGCCTGACGATTGACCGCTTAAACCCCTTTTTTTTTTTTTATTTGACTCCGAATATTTAATCATTATATTATTAGGCGGAAGTTTTTGCTATTTTGAGGCAAACTTAGAAATTAAATTATAGTTAGAGACTTGCCTAAAGCTTAAATACTAAAGTCATTTGGAGTTGATTTGATTTGATAATCAAAAAATTTTTTTTTCTAATTTGAATTTAAAATAATTTCTTATTATTATTCCATGGCCAAATTTCTTATAATTTTAGATATGTTCGATTCAAAATTTTATCTATTCGCACAATTAATTTTTAATAAAATAAAATGTATATAAAATTTTTAAAACTTCTTAATCCTGGGGGACCTCAAAGCATAGGGACCTTATAATTTAAAAAATACTACCAATTTCCCTTTTGAAATAGATGACAAAACAAAGTAGAAATAAATTAAAAGATAAAATATTTTTTTAAATAAACATACATTTATTTCCGTTTTTCCACTCTCCATCTTTTAATTTTCTTGTAAAAATTTCGAGAAATGTTGATTGACATCTTCTAAAAAAAAAACAAGGTTGTTCACACCTTCAATATTCTAATATCTGAAGTTAATGAGGTATTTTGGTTAATTATAGGTCTTCAAAGATTAATAAATACTCAGCGTCACGCTGTTCCTGAATGATCTCTCCGTTTCTAGCATGCCAAAAACGGCAAAGCTAAGAGCGTAGAAGCCATTTAATAAATAAGAATAATTTTATTATTTGAAACAAAAAGTACATCTCGATTTAACGAAGTGTATAAAATTATTAGCATTTATTTATATTTTTAGTTTTATCGGTATCTAGAGACTTTAAACGACATATATTATTAATTACGATATCCAGGCTTATTTATTTATCTCAATTGGTATCCCACTGATTTAAATAAATTTTCATCGGACTGCATGGGATTCGAACCCATCCTTGTATTAGTTATATAAGAAAGAACAATCGATTGTTTTTTTAATCTATCAACATATAAGGGAAAGAGGTATTGTTATCACAACAAAATTGAGATTAGGCATTTTTCATTGAGGTGTCTATAGGTATCTTTAAACAAGTTTTCACATGTTTTAATTAAAACAATTAACTTGAAAATAATATCTTTTAATTATTATCTGCATAAATTCGTTGTTTTTTGCTTGCCGGAAGGTATCCCAAAAGATCAACTCACTAATGGTTTTTTTGATTAACTGCTCAAGAATTGTTAAATCTAGGAAGATTTAATAATGGCGGATGCGTAGTCTCTGGAACTGTGGAGCAATTAATAGAAAAATTAGAGACTGTGTGTTTTCGTCATTTGGGTTGCCTACCTTCCAACAAGCAAAAACTAATTTATGGATCTCATGGTATGTACTTTTGGTTAATATGATAAAAAAAATTTTAAGTTTTTTTCTGAATCTTAGGCCTGTCCATATTTATTTAAATTAGGTAGCCAATATAAGTTAAATAAATTTTATCGCTTATGAAGCGAACGTGAAGTTGTTTGATTATAATTATAGATTTTATTTTATTTGATTTTATTATATTTTTCACTTTATTTTTCACTTCCTTAAACATTCTATTAATTAATAAATTTAAAGAAAAACTTTTTGAATAAAAGTTGTGATGACTATATATGAATGATTTAAAAATTTTTTTTTAATTATTAAGTTTTTTCAGAATCAAAAAAAAAAAAAAAAAAAAAATTGAATTAAGTACTTTTCACTTTCTAATTTGTAGTTATATGCTCACCACATCAGTTTATTTCAAGATGCATCTATGAAATTTGTTTTGGTCAACAAATCCAAAACTCCTTTGTCCCTGTCTATCCAAGTTTCACACCTACAAAGGGGGAATCATACTCGAGAATCTTAGGGTAATGAGATGTCTGACTAATTATAGGTCTTCAAAGATTAGTAAACACGTGCTGAGTGTCAGTCTGTCCCTGAGCTGTGAATGGGTCTCATTTCCCATGTTCCTGAAGGAGGCGGAGGGCGGGTTTCTGATGTGTGGGCATCACATGCCTCTGATTAAGGCCTACTTTGCACAAAAACAAATGAGCCCTGAATACATTTCTGCCTCAATCTTTTGATTTATTGTTCCATTTTAGTTTCCATTTAAACTATGCCATATGAATATTTACTGAATTAATTAAAATCAATGAATATTTACTTCTCATTAAGTCATATGAATGGCTGACTTGACCATAAATTCATTTTTATAAGGAAGCAAATAATTTATGACAATAGAGTTAAAATTATAATAGGTTCTAGAGAGAGAGAGGTCATAATTTCATTTTCATAAGTCTTTAGAAAAGATAGCTAATTGCTAATTAAGCTAAATAAGTTATTTAGCAACCAGTCAAGTTGAAATGAATATTTAAATTAAGAGCGCGTTTTTAAGAAAAAAAAAAAAAAATAAAACAAAAAAAAAAAAAACAAACCGTTAAATATATCATAAAAAATAAATTAAAACACAATTCTTTACAAATATTGATTGAGGCTTACTTGACATTTTCATTAAAAAGACTTTCCAAATGAGTAGGTTATATAACAAAGGCTTAAAAATAAATTCCTTATTATAAATTTTAATTAAATTAAATTTTTTACTATTTAAACATTGAACAAATTTTAGTAGGCAAGTAACCTTTTCTCCGCGACGGGACGGCTACATTGAGTGCTTCAGTTTCTAAAGATAATAGTTTTTAGAGGGCAAATATATTTTATACCGCAAATAAAAAAATGAATTATAAATTTTTTTTTACTAAAAAATTGATTTATAAAATAACAAACAAAACGGCCGACATCAGAACTAATTTTTTAGTAAAATAGTCAAAATAGAGCATCCGTAACCAAAATTTATTTAAGAATTAAATAAAAAATTAATACAAATATTTATTAACAATCACAAATTCTCATATTTTAATTACAAATTAGAATGATTAAATCATGTTATTAAAACTACTTGTTTCTAAAATCTTCTCATATTCGTTTTCACAATTACAAGAAGCAATTTATTCATCAGATGAATTGGCGTTGTATTTTCATTTTAGAAAAAAGTATATTCACATAGATACCCAAAAATGAATTATAATATTTTCATACAATCGTCTACCTGATTTTTTATTCGAGGGCCGTACTTCCTATAAATAATTTAAATAAATTTTATTCCTTCAAAAATAAAATTTAAGGTCAGAGGTGTAAATGCCTTTTCTTTCTAGTCATATTTAATATAAACACTTGCCCATCTCCCTCAAATTCAAAATAATTTCTCAATCTCTTGGGCTACAATTGTAATAGTAACAATAATAAGTAGAATAAATAGTGTTTGATGACATGGAGTGCCGGATAAAATAAAATTCAATTTTTTAGTTCTTCTAACACTCGCTAACGGTTCGGGCAGGAGCAGAAGCCGAAAGCTGGCTTAATAGATAGTAGTTAAAAATTAAATTTTTGAACTGGACGTAGAATACCTTATCAGTTAGTTGGCTTATATTAATAACTTAGTTTATCAATATTCTCAGATTTTGAAAGATCACTCTTTAAATTCTAAAAATTTTTTATCGTAAGGGTTGTTTTTTAAAAAATTTCTGATTTCTCCTAGGAAAAAATTTCGATGGCAGAAGTTAGAGACCTCCAATTAATTGGGTATGTTTAAGGCGTGACCCTGAATCAGGAGCCCGAAGGCATTTCATGCCAGCAAGTGACCTAACTAGACTGATCTTAAGTTCTAAGAATTTCTTGTTCATGTCAAAACAAGTCACGTGAAAGGGAATTAAAAAAAATAATGGGAATAAACCATTTGAAATTGTACCTCTTGGAACTATATGAAAAAAAAAGAGAGAACTTATTATTTTTTTTTCAAAATACGACCCCTAAACGGATCTCTGAACTCAACGGTCACTAGAAAAAAATGCTGTTGAGTTCCTGATGCTGAATCATTAACACTTAATATTTCAAAACTTGCTCATTCGTTGAATCTCAGGTTTTTCTTTTTGTTTGCGTAAATAAATTTATACCACAATTTTCCTGGCAACTATTTTTATATATTTAGAGTTAATAAACAACTCAAAACAAATTCTTAGCCATCCAATATTCAGCCGTGGCCTTACTTAACTACGCTGATTTTTGTCTTAAAGCTTTTTCATATCTTCCTAATATAACTTAAATTTACTATTAAATTTTATATTATCTCTTTATTCTTTATTAATAAAATACTTTTATCATAATATAAAAATATTTCTTAACGTAATAAATCATGCATAACATTTTTAAGTTCCTATAACATTTAATTATGGAGATTTGTAAAATAATGCGTCATTATTAAGTTCCCATAATTATTTGTATATCATTATAAGTGGATGCAGTTTAATTTTATTAACTTTGTAGTTTTTTATATGAAGTTTTAATGATTAAAATAATAATTAAAACTTCATACCAACCTGATTGTACAAGTAAAGGACTACAAAGAAAGTTAATATTTGTATACCTTTTACAAAAACTCTTTATTAACTATACCCCACGAATTAAAAAAAAAAAAAAAAATACCCGACACAGTTTTGATTCTAGGCATAGCTGATTTAAATTTGTCTATGTTTTTAAATTTTTTGAAATAGAAATCTTTCCTTAATATTCAATTATAGCAGAAACTTGATTATCCGGAATAATTGGAATCAGAAATCGTTAAAATTTTTAATAAGTCAGAAAAACAAAAAAATAATAAAAAATAAAAATACATACACATATATATGTATGTAAAAAAAATAACGAAGCCTCAAATCTTTAAAACCAGGTTTGAAGAAATAGACAGAAACATAAATTGAGAGTCTGCCCTTTATCCGAATAATTGAGAATCTGGAAAACTGTCGTCCGGTTAATCGAATTTCGATAATAATATTCTCAATTTTACTTAAAAATTAATTATTCTTATTTCTTGTTGTTTCAGTGCTTATCTTTACTGTATCTACATTAGTGAAGAGATGCAGGGGCTCACATCTGGCAAGAACGTGAATGGCGATAACGAGTTACCTAAAACTGACATTTAATCTGCTTCCTCTATGAGTAAGAGAAAATTTTAAATTTCTTCTACTCTGTAGGCAACTTGTACATACAAGTAATTTCTTGTCTTTTTGGCTACGTCGACTATGTAGGCATTAAACTAATTAGTTATTGTATATATTTATTATCGAAAACCCCAACCGACCCATATTTATTTAAATTAATTAGTGGTCAATATAACTAAAAAAAATTAAATAATTAAATTTTTTAAAGCGACAGCCTTTTTTTGGAAAATGAATTTAATAAATTTTGTCTTTGAACGGGAAGCGAACCATTGACCGTAAGATTATGGATCTCCAACACTCTCTCCTAAGAGACAGGGGCAATATAAGATTTAATAATTTTTGTTTGTAGATTGTAGATATTGTTAGTTGATCTAGGTATTTATTAAAATAATTTTACTCTAAATAAAATGAATCAATATTATAAATATTAATAAGACCACCAATATTTAATTAATTTTTTGAATAAAAAAATAGGCCATTTAGACATAATAAATTAAAAGTCCTATTTCCTCTTGTTTATTGACGACTTCGACTCATGATGAATAACCATTTTTATAAAAAAAAAAAGCCTGAGGTTAAACAACTACTGCCCCCCTGTGCGGATTGCATCTGATTTGTATACAGACAAATTCCCACGTTGCTTCGATGACTAATCGCAACCTACCGGCTCTGGGTTGAGATCTAATGACGTCACCGGTGTTCAGATCGTCAAGTGTAAAGATTTTAGATCGTCCATCTCGCATTCGGCCCTGTGCATTCCTTTCTCCTTTGTACCTCTCTAATCATACCTCTATTTTGTTTTTATTTTTTTATTTTTTTAAATACATTTATTATACTATTAACTTAACATCTATTATAAATTATATAGACTCTTTAATCATTTATATCTATGTTAAATTTTTTCATAATTATCCATTGTCTTGTGTGCAACTAATATTAATTTCTATTCTGGTATTAATACCAAACAGGTTTCAAATAACATGTCCTTATTATTTAAACTTTTTTTAAAGTAGTAAGTACGGTACTTTATTGGTCATAAATATTTTATTTAATTATAGTGCGAATTATAAACATACTATTTAATTCAAATATGTTAATAATTTTGAATTATCAATTAAATTATGTATGCTCCAAATTAAGAAAAGGATGGAAATAGAAACAATAATTTACAATAAATATGGAAATAATAATAGAGTATCATTAATCGAGTCCTATATAAAAGGTAAAACAATAGTTTATTGTTTGGAGAATTTTTTTTTTTTTGTCCAATTTTTATATTTCTCGATCATTTATTAATTTTAAAAAATTTTTTTACCATTTTCTTTTGGAGGATGTGAATGTGTTTTCTTCTGGATACGCATCTTCGCCTATTTTAGAAATATTTAAACGCTTGGTGCAACAGGCATCTTTAGAAAATTTTTAAATTTCTATTATATATTGAAATCAATAAATAGACTATGGCCTGTCAGTTAATACAGGAAGAGGGAAAAAGAACACAACGGAGTTTTCAGACCAATCTCATTCATTTGAACAAACGCAATCAAACATTGCCAAGTCCTCCCAGCATCTCT
This sequence comes from Anisolabis maritima, assembly GCA_010014785.2. Taxonomy (NCBI): domain Eukaryota; kingdom Metazoa; phylum Arthropoda; class Insecta; order Dermaptera; family Anisolabididae; genus Anisolabis; species Anisolabis maritima. The sequence goes on along the minus strand of JAAAKE020128238.1, from coordinate 12,262 downwards.
CGCCATATGAGAAACAATTTTTATACTGACTACACTCTAAAGGGCCCAAGCCGGGATTACTCCAAAAAAAAGAGAAATTTTTTTGCTATTTCAAAAAATTTATATCCTAGTTATATTATTTTCAATAATTTAATTTATTTCTTTTATATATATGCCTCTTTTTTTTTATAAATTAATTCATAGGCTTTCAATAGGGATTCAATTTTAAATTTTACCGCTTATGTCGGGAAACGAATCACTGACCCTTAGATCATATAGCAAGATCTTTACCTCTCTCTACTATACTACTACTACTACTACAACTATATAAGATAAGAAAAAATATTATTTATTTTTAGCCATTACTTTTAAAGTCAAGTTTTTAGTCTTTTTCGGCCATTTAGACTCGTCCTTATTTATTTATATTAATTGCTAGGCAAAATAATAATAATAACAATAATATTTTTGTCGATCAGAAGAGGAAATGAACCACTGACCTTTGGTACGTGAGTCGAAATCTCTACCTCTGTTCCAAAGGACAGGGCAACTAATCTATTTAGATATATATTATAAATTTAGGAGGATGAGGGTTCGGATGCCAGGTAGCCCAATGAAAATTATATTTAAATCAATTGGATACCAATTACATGTTTATATAATACATAAAATGTATATTGATATAAATACAATAATAGTATCATAAATAATTATAAATAAAATTGTTTATAGTCTATTTGACCAAAAATTAATGTTGCTCTTTATATGCTATTGGCCTTAATTTTTTTTTTTTTTTTTTTTTTTTTTTTGTAAATTGAGAAATGATAAATCTTTAATTAGATTATTAAAATTATAATAGTTTCTCAACTAGTTTCATTTATCTTGAAATGTTTGCTCACTTTTTTTCTCTTTTGAATACGTCACTCCGTCAATCTTCTCTGACTTGAACTCATGCTTTGATCCCCTAGAAAAACTAATGATTGTTTCAAAACGTTCCGTCTAAATAGTTAACGCGAGGGTCCCAATGATGATTACAAATGGCTTTGGCTGGCCGAGAAATTCAATGTAGAATATAGTGTTACAAAAAATGTCCGTCAAACATTTCAAACGCAACGGCGTCGACCTAAAAAATGTAAAGGTTAATTGTTGAAATAACATCTGCATTGTGCGGATGATATTGACGTATTATAGATGGGCCGGATTTGATTTGATGATTAATGCGCGCTCGGCGAAAACATGCCCGGGCTGAGAGGATGGGGGCCCAAGGGGCCCCAGGGGCCAAGCCCCTCCATTGCTGGGGTCCCACAGGGCCTCAGGGGCCAAGTCCCACTGAGATGGGAACACTAAAGAAAAAGGGAGACAGATCCTATTTTTTCTTTTTAAAAATTTATCATAGGTGAATGATTTTATCACTATCTTATTTATCAGGAGTTAAATAACAAAGACAATAGAACTTGAGAAGTGATTTTACTAAGGATGATTACTTATAACCACCATAAATAACATTGTTAATACTATTCTCTTTCATCTTTAGGCTTGGAGAATTTTAAATTTTTTAAAATACTTATTCTCATCCAGTCGTTTGACTTTTTAATTAACAAAAAAATCATCAAAAAATGCTCTAAAATAAAAAACAACTATAAAACAAAGAAGAAAAACTTGCTATTGCCCAAAATAGCCTTAAATTTCCGGGTTCATTCTACCGATGAGCTGATCTCATCAATCGTAAAAACAAATATTTTAATACATTATAAAACAATAAGCAGATTATGGGAGGTATGAAAATACGGAAACGAAAATATCTAAAACGACATTTCAAATTTCAAATAATTTTACTTAACTATTTGAATGAGTGAGTCTCAAGTGGTCCCGAAATATTGCTCTATTCACTATGCCGCCAATCTTTTGGAATTTACGCACCAGTAACTAGAAACCTTACGAACCACTAAACATAACCTTCCACTTACTCACATTATTTAGGATAGTATATGAAAAGTTATAATAATGATCATTATACTTTCATTTGTTTATTAGAAGTGATATCTAACAGTTACATTTGCGCATTATATATATATATATATATATATATATATTTCAAACGGAAAACTTACATTAAAACTTTACATCTATAACCACACATTAAATTGAAAGAACGGCCCTAGGGATCACCAAAATTTTCTCATGGCGCACCAATAGCTCTTAGACAGACTACCGATTGGCGATCTCTGCTCTAGATCGAACAAATTGTGGGCCTAAAACTCTGTGTTCTCTTTTTTCCTTCAATGTTATATAATATTTATTTATTTATTCATACTATTTTTTTTTGTATTTTGTCATTAATTTCAGAGCTGTATTTATAAAAATATATTTCGATTTGATTTATTGATAATTTTTTTTTTGGAATTAATATTAATTTTTGCTATAAACAATAAACTAACATAAATAAAAAGACAAAATAAATTCTTATTATTCATTATTTACATAAATAGCTCCTGAGAGCAGCTGTCTTGCTTTATGATCCAAGGATCAGTGGTTCGCCTGGATGATAAAATTTTTAATTAAATTATTAATTTGGCTACCAATTAATTTAGATAAATATAGGCGAAGTCTAAATTGCCTCAGATGACGAAAAATAAAAAAAAAACTAATTTAATTAAGGACAGGACAATAAACGATCTCTTCAAATTCCACCCTTATTGACCTTTCTGGATTCATCAATTTTGATGGCACTATTATTATTCCTTTTAGCCTTTATTTATTTCCCATATTATTTATTTAATAAATTAATTATTCCATAAAAAAAGATATAAATTAACGTCAACTCCTCGATAGCCAAAATTTTTTATTTCTATTTTTTTTTCTAATCATAGTTATTTATTTCATTAGAAAAAAAAATTCTCTCCAGATAAATAATTGAATTATTGAAAGATAATAATATTTAACTATAATTAATGTTTTTTGTTCTATGGCTATCATTAATTTTATGTCAATTGGTTTGAAGAAGGCATAAATTAAATGCCTAAGCCTCACTGTCTCACAAAATAATATCTTATTTATTCATTTATTATTATACAAATGGACATAAGACTTTTAATTTTAATTCAAATAATAACTACAATATATTTAATAAATAAAATTAATTATCAAACTGTCACAAAGTGGATAGAGTGTATTTTTTGGGTCTTTAAAATGAGGGAAAGGAAAAAAAAATTAATTTATGTGGAATCAATTAACAGATTAAGGCAGAAATTTCAGTTTCAAATCCAGTATATACAAAAAATTCTAACTCTTTTGGGGATGCACTTTTGGAACAAATTCGCCAAAAGATTTTACTATTTATAAAAGTATTTTTTGAGATTTTTTTAAGTTATCTCAAAAGAAAAAAACAAAACAAATTGGTTTTTAAAATTTATTAAAAAATATTAAAAAAAAATCTTTAAAGATATTAAAAAAAAAAATTTATGTAATAAAAATTATCATGATTGAAAATATAAAATATAATTATTATTCTAATCATAGTTTTCCTTTCAATCTATAAAAAATAAAGGATAAATACGTGGAAAGAAAGAAATTACTTAGCATGTGATGCTAATTTAAATTTAAATATTATTTATAATCTTTTTGAACAATCTGAAAGATTGATTTGACTCGTTGCGTTGTGATCAACTTAGAACTTTTTGATTAATAATAAATTGTTTAAAGAGTGAATAATTTTTCAACGAAGCCTCCACCAGGAAAAGGTAAAGAGGCTTTCCAGGACGCAGGAGAGAAGGGGGTGGGGAGGCACGATGAATAATTGATTTTATAAATAGTTATTGATCATCTCCAGGTGCACAGAGAAGCCTCCTTATTATTAGAGGCCTCTTAGAGATTCTGAATTGCAATCGCCTTTAATTATGCAAATTTTATGGGCTCATAAGTGAATAATATTTATATAACAATATATGGATCTTGGGTGAAGAAAATTTATTCTATCTCTTTGTAGAATCGTTTTGGTTTAAAAAACTCACTTGTTTATCATAAACCTAACTAATATAAAAATTTTCAAATTATAAAATAAATAAATTTTTATCTTCTATGCAATATCTCTACTTCCTCTCAATTAATACCTAGGGACACAAATAAGAAAAAGTAAAAATATTTTTTGAGAAAGAAGATGGAGTTGGCAGCCAAAGCAGAATGCGGCGGGTTCAATAAGACATTTCTGCTCAAGTTTATCGGCCCATCCTCAGTTAGAGAGAATACACATATGAGTTTTTAGCAAAAATTAACATGTGTTTAAACTCAGCTGGTCATTAATAAGGTCAATAGCATTTAACACGCAAACATGTTATATTCTATAGATATTATTATTTATAAACTGAGTTTAATCACATGTTAATTTTTGCTAAATATTCATATGTGTATTCCCTATAATTGAGGATGGCTCAAGAAACCTAGGACTTAGCTCTTTATTCAATACGGTGCATCACGCTTTGGCTACGATCTCGCTCTTCCTTCTCTTGATTCTATTTTAATTGGACTAGAAGAGCCAATAAAAGAGACCTTTGGCCATTCGTAAATAGGTTCCACCAAAAAGAGACAACCTAATATATATATATATTTTCTCGAAAATCAGATCCTGCACCCACATTAGTTTATACCAAATATCAAAATTGTTAGATCCCTTTTTCGAGAAAATATTTTTATACATATACATTCAAGAATTGCTCATTTAATAATAGAAGATAGATAGATATTGGATTTTAAAATATTTATATTTTGTTACCAAAGCAAGCTTTTCTCCTATCTTTTCTATGGAATTCTTAAAAACTTACAAGAGCAAAATGGGCCTCAAATAATTCTAATAAAAAACCATACATTTGAAAAAGTATCTAAAAAATAATTGATATATGAATTTTAATCAAAATCGTTAAAGCAAATTTTGAGAAAAATACAAAAAAAAAAAAATACATCACTAAAGAAATAGTAGCAGACTTTTTCCAAAGATGAGATCTAAATATACAAAATTTCATCAAAATTACTGGAGCCGTTTCCTACAAATATATATATACAGTTTGTATATATACCTACCTACCTATTTACAAGAATTAATTGCTTATTTAATAATAATAGATAGAATTTTGTTTTATATTTTTATACATTATCCTCGGACTGAATGGATGAAGAAATTGGTAGTACCACTATTTACTTGCTGTGATCTAATAAAAAAAAATTGATGTCACAATACATCACTTCCCTAAGCCAGTAAGAGAAAGTTAAGTTGTGTGGATAGTGAGTGTGTAATTTCTTAAAAATCTGGTATGATACCAGATTTTTTTAAAATTATTTATATTTATATATACACTGTAAGTCATATATTACTAAAAATAGAAAGGATGGATATTAAATGATTAAATGTATGTATTAACAAGTATAAAGCCACAAATCCCGTCATTGAATTTTTGAATATTTTTTTTTTCACTCTAATATAATAATAAGACGTTTTGTAAAGAATTATCTAAGCGTTACCGAGAGCGTGGAATTGGATCAAAAGAGGCTGATTATCCAGATGATTAGCAGGAAATCATGCGCGAAGAGTCAAGTGATTGAAAAAACGACAATAGAAGAGCAGACTTTTTATTTTTTTCACTCAGCTGCTTAAGAAGCTAACACTTTTTTTTCCTTCCTGGTTTTATTCTGGATTATCCTGCTTCCTAAGGATTCACAAATTTTTCCATTTACCTATTCAAAATTTGAGTCATGCTGAAACGTTTTTTTTTTTTTTTTTGATAATCTTCTTGGCAAATTGATGACGAGTCTTTGCACCCAATTTGCTTATTACACAAATCATCTTGAGAAGACCAATAAAGAATTTGTTTATCAAGGAGGCATAGATTTTTTGGGGAGTTTAGGGCGACATTCACCGCCTTCATCAAGACCAAGTTTGTTAACAATTAGACATGGATTTGAAAATGTTATATTATTATAAAAAAAAACCTTGATATTTGTAAAATTTTATAACAATCAATAAGTATATTTCATTGCTAAATTGAAATTTGCTCTAAGACAAGAGATTTTTGAAATTCGACTCAAATATTAATCGAATTGTGTCAAAATTAAAATAATATATACCCACTGATTTAAAAATAGTGTATTGGCTTGGGAATTAGATAGAGCTCTTTTATAAAAGATTCATTTCTTATCTAAAATCTAAAAACTCTAAAAACTCTAAATAGTTATTATTTTATATATTTTTAGTTAGTACTTGAGTCAAATTTCAATTTTCTCTTATTTTAGAGAAAATTTCAATTTAGCAAAGAAATTTACTTATTGATTGTTATAAAACTGATCAAATATCATCAAGGTTTTTAAATTATTTTTCGGCCTCGGACTCTGTCCTTATTTATTTTTATTAATTGGTAGCCAATATAATATAAATAAATTTTTGTCGCTCAGGACGGGAAGCGAACCAAAGACCTTTGATACATGAGACGAGACCTCTACCTCTGCATCAAGGGAGAGGGCATCATCAAGGTTACCGAAATAAAACTCTTGTTTGTCAGGTTCATTGAGGAAATAAGATAAAATTTCAAAATATGTTCATTAAAAATTCATTTATTGATTTCTCCAATAGAGATTGAGTTCATCCTAAAAAAAAGTACTATTTGAATTCCATTCAGATGTCTAAACTCTAACTATGGTTAATAAATAGATCATTTGAATAATAAATTAAATAAACAAAAAAAAGTTTTATTCCGTCTGTCTAAAATTGATTTCACAAGATAGCCGGTTTGAAGGGTTTGAAAGATATGTCTCCAGATAAGCCGTGTCTCAATTGACTCGCCAGGAAAAATGAGATCAGCTTGCTCAAGCATGTCCTGTTGATTAATCGGCATGGTATCTCACCAGGATATTTATATTCCCTTCAGGCAAAGACTATAGAAACATGGAACATCGTACTGACAAATTAGAATGGAGTTGGATTCACAAACATTATTTTTGATTTTTCTTGTTATTTTTTCCAATTTCCATATTTCTACAAAATTCAAAGAGATTAATATATTCGGATTCCGGAAAAAAAAAAAAAAAAAAAAAAAAAATGTTTTGCAGCTTGATATCAATCAGCTGAAAGACAATTGCAATTTATGTATGTATTGTAACTACTGCTTCATCCGGAGCATTTTTTAATTTTTGTGAACAAGTCGATGGATATTATTGGATGACAACCACGAATGCCTATTCTCATTATTAAACGCTTTTATTGATTTAACGGTCATTCTGGACAAAAACTTTTAGTCAATCATTAAATTTAAAACACTTTTCGATGAGCTAGAGATCTAAAATTTTGCACGAACTCTATTCTGAATACAATGTTATAAGAAAATTTCAAAAAACTTTTGAAAAGGGAATAAAAAATTCTTAAATAAATAAAATATCACTTTCAGAAAAAATGTCAAACTCTTCTCGCAGTCTATGTTTACAGTGACATCATTGACGTCAAAAAGACTCGGCACTGACCCAATCAGAAGTCTGTCATGCAAATATTTTCAGATTATAATATAGTTTAGATATTATTTATTTATTTAAAAAATTCATCAAAAAATGTTCACGAGTGTTGGCAAAGGCTTTAATGGCCAAACCCCAAAATTCTGGCTTTTCGATTAATGAACTGAGAGTGATTGCAAAGCTCCTAATGACCAACAGCTTTAGATTAAATGGAATTAAATACTAAGGTTAAAAAGATATATATAAGATATAACACTTATTTAAAATTCTTTAAAAAAAAATGATTTTTGCCTAAAATTGTTGAATATATATACATAGACAAAAATAAGAGTGGTGTTTATTAAAACTTAAAAAAAAACATTTATATATTTTATTCCGATGAATATGGAAGTAGAGTATGACTCTTTTTTTTCAATTTCAATGAGAACTAGTTCCAAGGTTTAGGTCAATGTTAATCGGCGGGGGTTGAACCCAAGACAAAAGTTTATGAGTCATCGACGGAATCTCGGATTCCCAATCAGAATAGGGAGACCCACGCAGCGCCAGGGATATATCGATGATGTAATTCTGGGTCAAGGCAAGGGAGACCCGCCGCATTACATGGAAGGGGCTAGGAAGGTCGCTGCAAGGTTACCAATCTACGAGCAAATTCATCACAAACAAATCACTCACTGCCCATTTATTTGTTTCTATAATATTCATTCCATATTTTTATCCAATTATTTTATGAGTCATATATATCTAAAAGAAGTTTATTTATTATATAAACAGTTTGTATTTCATGTATTAATATATTTACCTGTCAAAAAATATTTCTAACCAATTATCATTCCGCCTAACGTTTTGTTCCTTATGGTGAATGAATCTCATTCCTTAAAAGACTCGTTCATTTTGACTATAATTTAAAAATACTCAACAAGTAGATTTCTCAGACTGCCAACTCGTCCTTATGAATCTCATTCCTTAAAAGACTCGTTCATTTTGACTATAATTTAAAAATACTCAACAAGTAGATTTCTCAGACTGCCAACTCGTCCTTATGAATCTCATTCCTTAAAAGACTCGTTCATTTTGACTATAATTTAAAAATACTCAACAAGTGGATTTCACAGACTGCCAACTTGTTTTGCATAATTGGAATTATAACGCGTCGTCATTTGATTATGAAACATTGCCTTCCCTATAATCTTAAGATATTAATTTTTTTTATCATATATGATCGCATATTTTCTAAAGAGAAACTATTTGTTCATTTTTAATTCTAAGAAATTTATTTATTGAAATTCCATAATAGCAATATTTATTTGATTAATCAATGAATTAGGTAATTTATTTTTTGCGTTAATATATCTAAATTTCCTTATGATTGAAAACACTTGTTTTTTTTTTTATTTAAAAAATTAAAGATCTAAAATTTTTTTCTTAAATCCACCCCTCGTCCACTACCTCTATATTTATACATTTTTAATAAGATATTTTTCATAAATTGACCTAGGGTACGGAAATCCATTTCCTGCACAATATATTTTGAATTTTTTTCTTCCTAAATATAACTGAAGAAAGATAAAAATATATATTTTGTTCTCTTGAAATATAGATGAATTGAAAACAATTTCATTTATTAATATAAATCATGAGAACGTTCTCTTTCTGTCCAAAATTAAAATCAATCCACTTAAGCTAGATACAATAAATTTAGTAGATTCTCTTATAAAATTATTGCAAAAAGTATCGAAATCTTTTTTATCTTCACCTTAATAATATTATTTATTATACATAAATCTAATTTTGCAAAACTCTCTAGAGATCATAACTACTGTTACTGCCTCTCCAGCATAAATGATTTGTTGTTTATAAGTAAGATATAGCTGGGCAGATCAATCGTTTCATTGTGTGGATGTCCCAAGAATATTTTATATACCTAACGGACGTATGTCCACTAAAATTATCACATTGTGGCACTGAGGACGTAATGCTGGCCGAAATATTTGCTGAATAAAGTGGTGTATAGTGACCTGAGAAAAGCTGGTTTTCTTTTTCTTACTTAACCCTTAGATAAATGATTTATGTCCAATAGCACTGGACATCAAAAAAAGAAAAGAACATCTATAATGAAAATAATCCAATTTTTCTATTTTTGGGTAGAGAAAAACGAATATGTTAATAGCTTCTATTTTTTAAATCTAGTTTTGGAAATATATACTTTGTTCTTCTATACACCCTTATAGAATAAAGAAAAATTTCTACAGTATTATATTATACTACTCAACGTAAATGCAATTTGCTTCATTCAATCATTAATACAAAATAAAACAAACAAATCGACAAAAACATACAGAAATTGAAGTTATTATATGAAATACAGAAATAGTGGCGCCTTCATTTTATTTGTCACCTGTAATCCTCTTATGGAGCCTTTTCTCTTACAAATGTCAAACACTAGTCTGAAGGCAAGTTCCTTTCTGCTGATTACTATAAATTGACACCTAAACATTAGGTTCTATAACTTTCTGTTTGAACCTAGAAGCTCTTGTTTGACTTGATATGATCAGAGCTCAAATTAAAGCACTTAGTTTATTTTAGGCAAGTCTATGTGCCTTATCCAGTGGGGGTGTCTACCTCCGTAATGTTCCCAGTGGACACTGTAGTTAGGTACTGACAGATCATCCCCATAAGCTCATATAGCTTACGAGATGTTGGAGTATTTTTTGGGGTATTTCTTTTTTTAATACATCTTGCTTAATTTTCAACTCCAAACTGAGGTGTCAAAGGACATCCCTCTATATGGACCCCTTCAAGTAAATCCTCTGAACAGAAGTGCAGCAAAAATGACACCGTTTGGTCTTGAATTCCTATTTTTCACAGAAAAATAACATTGGTAAACTCTCTTCAATAGTGAATAGCGTTTCTGAATGGAAAATATTCAATTCCCACACATCCAATCAGATTTGTTTAAGCATTTTCTTGGCTCCTGATTTTTCAATTTAAGAATGATGATAAAATAAATAAAAAAAAATTAACAAAACAAGATCTTTACTGAGTCCTCATTCCGTTCTCAGCTTTACCATGCCCTATATTTTGTTCTTCGTACTTCCTTACTTATCCTTACGGGGCACCATACTTTTCATTTGCATAACATAAAAAATAAGCTATATCTAAAAAGCGAGAGGTGACAAAGCTTTTTAAATGTTATATTCTTTTTAAGCATTCTGTTGAAAAATAGGTATTATCATTTCAGAAATATTTTCATTGTTAACCAGTTAATTTAAGGCTCATTTATTTAAATCAATTGGATATCAATTGATAAAAATAAATATGCCTGGATTATAAGTAACGTAATAAATTTATACATGTTTCGTTGAAAAGTCTATATGGCCTCAGATGCCGAAGACTAAAAAAAAAAAAATTTTAGGCTCATTTTCTTTTATATTTTATTGTAATATATTCTAATTTTGATTGTATATTCCCGGAATTAATAAATTAATTACCACTCCAAGCAAGTTCTAAAAATCTCCATGCAAAATTTGAAAGATTTTTTATTTATTTATATATAAAACAGGAAGCAGTGTTTTCCAAATTATTATTTTTCAAATCAATAAAAAAAAATTCATTTTTTCTACTTAAAATTGATTAAATATTTTTTTTTTTTTTTATCTCCAGATTGTAACATCTCACAAATTAGATAGGGGAGATAATAGGGCTCGTGTTCTAAATGGATTTTCAGCAGCTACTGGAGAGACTTTGGTATCAAATCACCGCCACGGTCATTACTCAGCACATCGACGTGCTCTCTAGGCTGGAAAAGACAACCTCCTCTGCAAAAGGAATTTTCGATTCTCCAAACATAATTATTACTATTTATAAAATTGTAATAAAAATCTACCAGGCTCCTTGAGCTACGCTACAATCAAAATAAAAAACTTTTTTAATTTTTTTTATAAATTTTAGACACCAATTCGCTACGCTTTTTATTTATACGTATAGACACTACATTTTTTTAAAAATAATTAATTATCTCCATGTTATAATTATTATCCACAACTCGAGAAGAACAAAGAATATTGACAAAAATTTTTGACATTTGAAATTTTTTCTTCCATTTGATGTTCACTTGAAATGATAGGCAATTTCCTCTGACAAATAAAAAGCAAATAACCAGAGGCATGCGTAGCTCTGCTCTACCGGATGTCGGGTCAGCTTTGATGTTCTGAGTTGACTTCTTCAGAGCCCTTACTCTTTCTTCTTGAGTTGTAACTGGTTTTGCCAACCAAGTTCTTTCTTTCCTTATCGAGTTTACTTAGTGCCACCTTCAGATTTATTTTCCTAATGTAGAGGTCTTAAGAAGCGCATAATTTAATATTATTTTTTTTTTATTACTTCTCAATATAGATAAAAAAAAAATAAAGCAGTGAAAATTTGACTATAAAGATTGGTTTAAATTTTGTCATTTTTTCGTTAACAATTATTTCCAATTCTGTAATAAATTTCAAATTATAGATTTAGGATTGTCAATACATTTTTGTATTGTATGAATCACTAGAATTTGTCTCGAACATTCTTCTAATATGCGCGGTCTCATAGCCTTCGCTTTCTCCCCTTCTTCACTCAAATGATCGTTTTGTCTTCAGTGTGCATGCCTATTTAATTTATTTATATTTATTTTTTTCATATTTTTAGTACAAAATTCTTAACCAAAAAATAAACTTCTTTAAAGATAACTTCCTTCCGTGGAGGAATAAATATATCAATAATCGAAATTCATTATTTATTTCTATAGTGAGTGATAATTGAATTTTTA
>JAAAKE020128237.1:0-58676 GCA_010014785.2 Anisolabis maritima | reverse complement strand
AGTACGAGTACCTACTTGATAACCCGCTTCAGTTGCATCTAATGAACTTTGCGCAGAAACAACGACTTGTTGATAGGGGATGGCGAATGAAGGGCTCAGCTCTTGTTTTATGGTATAAGAAGTCGTTTGATGACCATACTTCAATTTTTTTTTCTTCTCTTTTTTTTGGAACACTTTCGTGTTTCTCGCTACTGTTTCTTTCAACTTTAACTTTGAACTGAAGCTCAAGTATTTGAAATTGATTTTCATCGAATTGTTAAGGGATAAAGAGGGAGAGAGAAAGAGAGAGGGAGACGAAAAGACTTTAATAATATCCCTTTCTTCAATTTCGTAACTCTCTGCTATATTCGCAAGCCAGATAAATCCTTTAAAAGAATTTGTGATTCCCAAATATATTCTCAATATGTTATTTTCTTATGGCATGTTAGAATATGTGCGACGGATTTATGAATTTAATACCGGAGGGAAAGAGAGAGCAAGAGGTGGAAATGAACCAGGAGAAAATTAGCTTCGAAATTAAAAATACTCAAAGAATTTATTGTGTGAACGTTTTGGGGGCGAATAAATTCAGGTAAAGTCATGGGCGTGGTCTTCCCTCTCTCCCGTAGACAAAAAAGACAGAGAAGGGAGTTTGTCTGGATTGGTCTGGAGAGACATGGAGTAGCATTGCCGTTTTAGAGAATCTAAAATTTATGATTTTCTAAGATTCAAAAAATGGCCCAATAATAATTTCTTAAAAAGTTAAAATTTGATTTGCAAAAAAAAATTTTTATTGTGATCATTTTTTGTTGCTTTTATATTTAATAACTAGTCTTTTTGAATTTAATACTCTTAAGTTTTTTTCATGTACGGCCCTTTTTTCTTTTTTTGCTAAGTACAAATGTACTTTTGTTGGTTGCAAGACCACTGATCATTCATTATTATGGATTTTATGCTTTGATATCCAAAAAAAAGTCAAAATAGCCTCTGATGACAAAGATGACTTAAAATTAATTAAAAAAAAAATATCCAAATACATTCAGGAAGATGAAGAAGAGTAATATGACAGCAATTCACCCAAATCCTTTCTAAATCTTTTTAATTTTTTAATTGTCCTGTCCCTTGGTGCAGAGTTAGAAGTCTGGCCAAAAATCAATGGTTCGCTTCCCGTCCTGTAAGATAAAAATTTATTTAAATTATGTTGACTACTAATTAATTTAAATAAATAAGTTCGGGGTCTAAATGATCATAGATGCCGAAAATGGCTTGAAAAAAATCTTTTTAATTAAATTCATTTATATTTAAAAAATTCAAGAATATTGAGGCCAATGAATTTTTAGCTTGTCCAGATTCGAGATCTATATTAGAAAAAATTAATAGTTTGGGAAAATATTCTTCAAATTATCTTATAAACAAGAGGTATATATTATTAATAACTCACTTCTGGGAAAATGTGTTCATTTTCTTTGGTTAAAGACTCATAGCGGCATTTATGAGAATGGTGGATGATGCGACCAAATTAGTATCCAGGAGTTGTCTGCTCTCTGTATTAGATTTATATACTCAGGTAAATAATGAAGGAATAAAATATAGCAAAAAGAATGGGAGCCTTTATCTAGGGATAGGGGTTACCTCTATCCTTTGGTGATGACTTTGCCGGTAAACTTCCATGGTTTTTAGGTATGGTATCCGAGAGTATTTTATTCAACAATGTCTAGAATTAGATTGAACACACTCTTTTCCCTGCCCTTCTATTTAAGATTGAGTTGAGAAATAGAGAGAAATGTGCATATGATGACAATTCTTGGGCTTGTCTGATCCAAATATTCTTCAATTGCCCTAATATGAAATTTTGGGAGAAAATGGTGAATGATCTATCTTCCCGAAAGATGAAATATTACTCATCTACTAGCAGGTGAAGATCAAACGATTTATAAGGCATTATTCTATTTTCTTATGAAATGAAATTATAATAATATTTCATTAATTTGTTTTATTCAATTATTTAGTTATATTATTTTATTTTACTTATATATTTATTTTCTTTAAAATTTTTATATGGTAGGCTGGCTGAAATGACAGAGTTGTAATAGGATAAAAGAAAAAAAATCTCTTTGTTAAGAGGATCAATATAGAAATTTTGATTCCATCTAATACTTCCAAATCTAGCAATCCATATTAGTCTGAAGTCATTTCTGCTAAATTTATGTCGTCATAATCCTTATTTGTAAAATAATATGGATTGTTTTCAGCCTCTCTAACACTCCAATGCTTGCGTGTATTAAACAGAAACATGAATTATTAGACTAGGTGGCAAAAGAGGTGTCACCAGAACCACAACAAAACTTTAAACACGCACAAAGGCAAAAGGGTGGGCTTTAAAGCAATTCAATTTTGTTTTTTTTTTTTTTTTTTTTTTTGACAGCCCTTTAATAACTTTTAAAGGAATTGATTAATTTTAAAATTGGGTTATTCAGGAGTATAATTTTAAAAAGTAGCGAAATATCAACGGATTAAAATTTCATATTTCTAGAAGATTCAACTTTGGAAAATTTATTTTTTGAGAAATTTTATAGACAATGAAAAAACTTTTTTTTACTATCACAATATTTTCCTTATAGACCTATTATAAGATTCAAATAAAATAATTTATTCATTTTCCAATGTCAAAACAGATTGTTTTATCTATTTTAATATAATATTTATGAGCAAAATTTAAATAAAGCAGTGGTTTGTTTGTTCCTAAGCCTTTAAAATTTTTTTTAATTTTAACAAAGGTCCCGCTTGGGAATTTGCAAGTGGCTGAGGGGGCTCAACCCCCACACACTTTGGTCTTCAAAAGAACTTTATAAATTCAACATTTTAATTATTTACACAATTTTTAATAATCATTTTGTTTTAATAAAAATTATTAGAATTTGCTTTTTCTCTCTATCTATCTATATATATATATTCTAAATTATAAAAATTTCGAGCGTCACTTCTGATTTTTGGATTGCTACTCCATTGCCTCCAACACAAAAATAATTTCTTGAAAATGCAGAATAATTCTATATTCTTTCTATTTATTATTTACCTAACTTAAACAACCTCATTACTATGATTGGTAACAAACCAAATCAAACATCAATCACAATGGTAGAGCTAAACTACTCCCCAAATAAGAAAGATAAACTAAAGAAGTTTTTTGTAGGGTCTGATTCACAATCACTATAAGTAAACCTGGTTAAAATAATGCAAAGCTTAGAAAGCACATTTAAAAAAAAAAAAAGGATATTTGTTTGTGAAAATAGAAGTAAGAAAAGACAAAATGTCAGGATAGAAATAAAAATTCAAGAGGCGGAGCTAGGAATGCAAATGTAATTGACGGGAGACCAATAGATGGCTACGGCATCTCAAGTATTCAGGAGGATCCCAGAAGAAAATGAAATCCAAATATGTTGCCCACATCAGTTGGTTTGGAAAATAATATATATGCAACGCAGGCTCTATTTTAAATTCTAATGTAGAACAGAAAGGAAACAAGTTCTTTACAGTGACTGTATAAATAGCGAATATTGTTTGATCCCAACATCATCATGATGCCGGTTCTTCTTTCGCAAAGCCCTCACACACCCCGATGATGATGTTTGCAGCATGGAGGGTCAAACTTCAGGCTAACTCAATCGCAGACTCGCACACACAACTTTCCCCCAAGCCTCCCAGCTTGAATTCTATCCGTCTCTGGGTTCTTGGTTCGACCACCGGGAGAGAGAGAGGAGAATAAACTTTCCACGAACCCGTCGCCTATTGCATTAAAAGTTACTTTTCTTTTTGCTTTTTCTTCTTCTACTTTAACCAATTCCTCTGCATTCGCGATTCATTAGCAGTTGCTTGTATCAAGCATACCTTCAAATAACCAATGAATTATCATTTGACTCAAATAAAAGAGAAAACATCAACATCGTTAAAGAAAAGTTTCGTAGGGGGTGGGAGGGAATAGAACTTTAAAAAGTATAATATTTTAAATGATTTTAATTCATTATCCTGTCCTAAAAAAAAATTTAGGGAATAAACAAGTTATAATAATAAATTATTATAAATAGAAAACTTTTATCTTTTTCCTGTATTTTTTTTTTTTTTTTTCTTCTTTTGGAGTGGATTTTATCGATAAGATAGAAAAATTAAAGAAATGAGAGTTTGGGTTCTTAGAGTTTATCAATCAATCTAAGAGAGAGAAAGAGAAAAATAAAAACATGAGACTGATATTAACTTCATATGTTGTTAACTTAAATTAGAGCAAAGAGAAATCAGTGGACCAGTGGTTCGTTTCTCGCCCAAGGTAATAAAATTTATTCAAATTATATAGTCAGTCTCTAAGGACTTAGGTGCCGAAAAAAACTTAATTTCTAGTCCTCATAATAGGGACATATTCTGTTATTAAATGTCTATACTATTTTTTCATAAAATTGTGAAATCTAAATCTATTTTTAGTAAAATTTTAATGAATGGCAAATAAAAATTATGAAGATTAAATAAAAATGCTAATTTTTTGTCAAAAGTATTTTTATTAGCAGGTGATATTTCGAAAATTATCTCCATCCTACCATCATCACCGGGTTGGTCGTAATATTGCCATATATAGTAGTTTGGATTTGGAAGAAAAAAAGGACACACATTCCTGTAAAAAGAATCATAATTGCATTCTTGTATTTAATATAATTTACTTTTCCCCTTCCATGTCCAAACTTTATAAATATAGTGAATTTTTATAGACCGGACACATCAAGATAACGGACATTCTGCCAGTTAGCATTTAACTTTGTTTAACATCCAAATACCGGACGTCTCTATATACCCAGAGGCTCATATCTTTTGAGTTCCGGTAAGTTTCCCGAGCTAAGGCTCTTCTACTCCCTTTAAGCCCCGTCGCCAATCAAGCGTTTGGCTTCATTCTTCACTTATTCATTTTTCCAAACAAAGAAGAAGAAGAAAAAGAAGACGAGCACCACTATATAACATATATATTGCAGTATTGTTGGTGTCCAGGCACTGTATTTATGTAGCATTATTAAGGTGGATCCAGTGATGAAGTCTTTTTCGGCATCTGAGGACATATAGACTCCTTCCTTATTTATTTATATTAAATGGTAACCAATATAATATAAATAAATTTTTGTCGTTCAGGACGGGAAGTAAACAACTGTCCTTTGATACGTGAGATGAGATCTGTACCTCTGTATCAAGAAACAGGGCTCTTCAAAATTTAAATATTTACATTTATTACTAATAAAGGCTTTTCCTAAAAAAAGATTATTTGGGAAAGTCATATTTAATTTTGAATCTTACAAACGAAGTGATTTAAATAAATATATCTGAATAATTAAATATATAGGTACCAAATTGTTTAAAAGCCTATATGATTAAAAAAAACTTTAATTAGCCAAATTATTTTGATAATCATCGATTGAAAATCAACTCTAAGAAATTTTGTAGTTAATTTTTAGAAGTGAAGCAAGATCATTCTGTCTGTATTAACATCCAAGGTTCAAAAACCCTCCAAAACTCCCCTCTCCCACTCCTCTGATAATATGTATAAAAAGTTGTCCATCTGATATTTATTTTTCCTTTTGGAACGCATTAATTTTTTTAATTTTCATTTCAACGTTTATTTTTTAATTAAAAACAATTTAATTAACTTTATTGATTATAATATATATCAGAGTCTGGTAGAGAGAGGTGGAGAGAGAAAAAGAGTAAAAAGTAAATTTTTTATGATTTTATCTCTACTTAAATTCTTTACCTAAATTTATTTTTTCATTAATTTTATTAAATTGCTTTAAATGTCAAATATTTCATGAATGCATAAAAATTAAAATTACCTTCACTTTTTTTTTTTATTTTTTTTTTTTTTCCGGGAGTTTTTTATCTCTAATTTACTATTTTATTTTCGGGAACGTTAATTTATAGCCGTCTAGATAATATGAAGTCGAATACGATCATTAATCTCTGTGAGCATATGTTGTCCTATTGTCTAGTCTTGTCTGGACCATGAATTAAGATATAAAATCGTATGTATTGTATGTATGTATCATGTCCATGTGAATTCGATCGGGTCTGACAGGCGCGTTAATGTCCGTCTCGGTTCGTGAATCACACCCTTTTGTCGTAAAATGTGGGGTGTTGTTGGGTGGGGATTATGGACGTCCCGTTTTATCGCCGTAGTTTAGACTGACGCTATAACGAAGACAAAATCTGAAGGGCAAGAGAAAGACGAGGGGAAAACCTTAAAAGTCGTAAAACGAGGCCGTCTGTCTGGCTGGCGGGACGGAGTAAAAAAATAAATAAATAAATAAATAACAAATCCTCCTCCAAGTCGAAATTAATTGACAAGGTTCAATTGGCCTCCATAATGTACTTGTATGGAGAGAGGGAGAGGGGGAGATAGTATGATAACTCCCCCCACCACCACAACCAAACAACAGATAAGCACCAAGCTTGTTTCGAAATTAAAAGCCACTCGTAATTCAAAATAGAATTTTATTTACTCTTTTTAGTCAAATAAATCATTGATTCGTGCTTTTTTTTTTTTTTTTTAGATAAAAATTTTATGGGATAGTCTATTTAAAATTTAAAACAGAATTATTTTCCCTTTTTGTTTACTTTCGCGTCTCCGCAATATAGGGAAAGTATTGTAAACATTCAAAAATTCGATATCGAGATTTTGATTGTTCTTGACGTTTTGGACCTTCATGAGTCCGAAAATAGTATTTTCAAATTATGTCTGTGTGTATGATTGTCAATACGATAACTCGAGCACGCTTTAATGTATAGTTCAACCAAATTTTACATAAGTGTATTACAACAAAACCATAGATCTCTTTTAGGCTAGTTCCCGCAACCGGAAGTACTTTACCTGAAACCTAGAATCGTGATAACTCACATACATGTGTATACGAGAAAGTGAGAGGAGACCACTCCCGATTTTTACTTTCTCTTACCTATATATGAAATATATACTCGTAGTAAGTATTGCGTCCGCAAAAAAATTTTATGTCGAGATTTCAACGGAAATACACGTTTTGTGGTCTAAAAAATGAGTCTCTCTGTGTATGTGTGTGTCTGCCTGTGAATTTGATTACTCAAAAACGAAACGTACGAGGCTGAAATTTTATTTTTAAGGTAGGTATATTTGTCACATGAATCTCAAAGCTTTTGAATAAAATCGGCTATAGAGTACTAGTATTTTACTGATGTACTTTTTTAGTTGTTTTCGATTTTCTCAAAATGTGCTCTAATGATTTTGATTAAAAATTCAAATATCAATTATAAATTAAATTATCCTCGAAATGTTTTCAATGCGCTCCAAATTGTATGAGGCCCATTTTACTGATGTAGTCTTTTGCCGTTGTTTGGGTAGCCGGCGAAAGTTACCGCTCTTCTTTTAAGAGATGAAACAGAGAACGGCTACCTTGGGAGTCCGACAAAATAATTTGGTGTTACAGCACATCATTCAGCTTTCCTTATCTTAGGTAAGAGAAAGTTGTGTGTATTCAACTATACACATATATGTATTATTTGCTGTTTGAAAATTTAAAATACATTACATTATATATAATATTATATTACAATAACGCAAGTTAAATTTATATCGACTACCAATTAATTTAAATGACGAACGGAAATCATAAAAATCTGTTGTGACTAAACGCATGACTTTCTCTTACCTAAAATAAGAAAAGTTGACTGATACCTGACCTGCCAGATTTTTTGCTTCGAACCCTCTAGGTCAATCTATATCGTTAGAGAAGTTTAAGAGAAAATAACAACCCAAAAACGTACAAGAATAAAGAGGGGCCCAAACAATTTTGAGGGGATAGGGATTAATACATTTCAAATATCATCTAATAAATAATTATTTTATGAATTTAAATCAAAATCGTTAGAGCCTTTTCATATTTATATTTGATATAATAACAATAGTTGCCCAAGTTTTCATACTGTTTATCAACATTTAGTTTAATTAATATTTAAACTTTATTAGGGATATAATTTATGAGAGTGACACTTAATTATTGAGCGCATTGCTCCATTGTTATTTTAATTTTATTTCCTTCAAAATATGCTCTGTGTCCTCCATGATCAAACTAATTTTATTTTAATATACTTAGGAATTTTTTATAGCTCTTTTCTTTTTAGAATGGTTTGGGGAGAAATGGAGAATCTAAAAAAATATCTCAGGCCTAATCCTGAAAAGTTTCGAATCTCTCGAATCTTTAACTTGCCTGTGCCCCAATTTTTGTCTCGAATTAAAACTTTCTTATAGTTTTTTTAATCAATTTTTGACAATTTTCCCAGTCTATTTATTTCTATCATCTATCTATCTCTACAGGACCTGATTAATTCATTAATATTATCATTTATGATCAGAAAAGTAAAATTCATATTTTTATTATATTAATAGGAGTAGAATAATTTTATACCTAGAGAAGGCAGAAGGAGCAAAGAATTAGTCTTTGGATTTAAGACATTAATTTATAATATATATTAATATTTTTAATAAATTCAAAATTTTTAAACCATAAATTTTACGATATTATAAAAATGTAACATCTAATTATTCTATTAGACTAATGTTTATTTATAAATTTCTATTCAATTAAAATACAAATTTATTTTTACATTAATATAATTTAAATTTTATATGTACGTATATGGTGTTTAGAATTCAGGTTTTAATTAGCATATCATTTACGAGATTTACTATCATAGATAAAGTCTGCTTTGAATATACGATATACACATGTGAGTGCAAAACATATCAAATCGAAGCCCATCATTTCCGTTATGGGCTATCAGGCAAGGATCTCGCTATGATCATAAACGAATAAAATTCTAAAGATAACTTTATGTAGAGTCAATATCCTCTCTCTCTCTCTCACTCACTCTTATCTCTTATTTTATCAAAAATTCATCCAAGATATATATTATTTATTAAAGTGTATTAATAATATTAATATTATATTACTAATTTAAAAAAGGAATAGTTACAGATTCATTTACTTTAAAGTTTTTGAATAATTTACCTGTTTTTTTTTATTATTATTTTTCTTTTATAATTTAAAGAAAAATTATTTTTTTAAATTTTTATACCAGTAATTATAAGAATCAAAAACATGTAATATTCTCAAAAGCTTTAAAGAAATTAATTAGTTAATATTTTTTAGTCTATATTTCCATTCGGACCGATGTTTTTGTGTTTGCTGGAAAGTAGGCAACCCAACTTACCAACTTACTAATCAATTTTTCGATTAATTGACTCCAGAGCTGCTCTAGAGCCAGCCCCGTATGCCCAAAAGTTAAATCTCCTGAGAACATAATCTGAAGGGATGAAGTGAAAATGATTGGTCAATTGAGTTCCAGCAACTAAACACTAATTTCTGCGACCCATGTTGTGTAAAATATAAAACTACTGAAAATAGGAAATTTTTTTAGATAATATTTATATAATCCTTTTATTATTTAAAATATTAAAGTAGAATAATGTATTTTTAATGTTAAAACTTGCAATGAAATTTAAAATCAAACCCCAATTGAGATTCAATATCTTTTTGCCCCGGAAAGTCTTGCATTAGAAAAAGAGAAGCGAATTGATAAGACGTAGAAACTCGATTTGAAAATGAAGCCAGCGATAAAAGAAAAAAAAAAAAAAAAAAAGAATCGAGGACGATTTCCCTTTAATGTCGAGAAACGAAATGAAATTTGGCCGGTTGTGGGATGGAGGATGAGATTGTGAGCGGGGGGGGGGACAGCGACGACGACCCCCCGGGACCTGCTGAGACCCGGTGGACTCCTCGGTTGGACTCTTTTTTTATTTCCTGCAGCCATTATCTCATGTGTATTTACATTGTGGTCCCATGACAGGGGGTTGGGGGTCCATTATCTTGCATCCGACGACGGATGGCCCGCAGGCAACGCCGGAGATAAGCCCACTCCACCTCCCAACCACTGATAGCTTTCTTAAGCGCCTCGACGCTGATAAACATGTTACATGGATGACGTTATATTATTGTTTTTTTTTTTTTTTCGTTACCATCTCTTATCTGGAGACATTTTGAAATTGAATAGGCATTCCTGTAGTCGCGGGGCACAACTAGGCATTTGTGTTACAAGATTATTTAACTTACTTTCTTTTAAAGAATCCTAAGAATCGTCTTTAGATTAAAAATAAATCAGTAACTAGGCACATGAAACCTAAATTTCACTCATAAACATTCAGATCCTTCTTTTATGAGTTAAATTAGATTATTCTTTAAAAAATTAGGAAAAGATAAATAACAACTTCGAGCAATTTCTCTATATACACACACGAACATTATCCCACACATACACAGGTGACCCCTTGGACGTTTCCGCCTATCTCCACCTCGACGAATCTATGCAAAAATTGATCAAATTGAGTTATTTGTTTAAAGCATAATAATACAATTTTATTTCAAGATTTATTCAACCGAATTTATACGGTTCACAAGCTGGTAATATTTTTCCAAGCGAAGGTTACTCTTGTCATGGTCATATCAGATTATTTTTAATCTAAGAAAAAGGCCTGTGGCTAAAAAAAAAAACATTTAGATCTATCAATTTATAGATTTATTTATTAAAACCATATCTAACGAAAAGAGAGAATATATATATATTAATATAAAGAATAAATATTAAAATGGCCGATGAGATAGATTCGTTGCTTAGCGCGGAAAGAGAGAAATATTTAAAAATTTACAAAAATAAAATACTTCTAGTACTACTAAGTTCGATTATATACTATCAATTAAGCCCCCATCCATTCCAAAAAATTTTAAATATATAGTTTCAAATTCCTTTTATAATTTTGGAAAGTTTTTAATTATTTTCATTTATAGGTAAATTACTTCGGAAATTCCTCTAAATATTTTTTATTTTTTAAATTAAAATTAAAAAGTAGATATATGAATTTTGAAACTTTTTGCTAACCAGCCAATCAGAGCTCACCGCCAAAGAGTATAAGTGTGCAAAACTAAACAGATCGGTAGATCTTTTCCAAGTAACTTACTAGAGAAACCAGTAGAGGATCAACTAAAAAAATGGGTTCCTAGTTCAAGTGACGTCAGTATTTTTTTTCTCTTATTAATATTTTTTCTTAAAATTTTGAAAAAGTAAAAAATTAAAATATTTTTTTTTAGTGGTTTTTTTTTTTTCAAATTTATTATTAATATTATTTCAATGTAATTGATAATATCAAATAATATCAAAAGGGATAATAATAAAATTTTACAATAAATAAAGAATAAGAAACTTTTGGGTCCAGGTAGATATGAGACCCGCTGAAGACGGGTACATATTAAATTTCATCGAAATCGGTTCATATTTGTTGGCTGACAAGGAGGGAAAAAAACAAAAATACGAATATATTATAATTAATTAATAATGAATTGTGGATTTTCACAATTAAGTTTAATTTCTATTAAATCCATATGAAATAACGATTCATTTTGATTAATTTAAGATTTATCGCCAATTCCGAAAAAGTGCCGTTTAATCGATTTATCGGGCGGAATTAAATTGAATTCGATCGTTGTTGAAGTAATTGAATCAAATATTAAATATTAATTTTTTTTTTCAAGCCTCCATTTAGTCTCCGTTCATATTTATTTTAATCATTTGGTAGGCAATATAAATAAATTTTATCGCTCAGAATTGGAAGCGAACCTCTGCTAAGACAGAACCAAAAGTCTATTGTTAATGATAAAAATATTTGGATCCAGTCTAAACATTTTTTTTTACCTTAATTAAATAATGCGAGATCCTTATTTTAAGTAGAAGTATAATATACAATATTATTAACTAGAGGGAGGAAAAAAAAAGCAAATTTATGCGGCTTTTGATAAGGCAAGCTAATAAATTATCTGCTTATTATGAAATGTAATGGGCAAAAACTATCAGTTTATTTACAACGCTAATGAAAGCATTCTATGTATGTGTGAGTTTACATTTCTATGCTAATACATGCACGTTAGTGTGGTTAATGAAAATATTAAATGGAAGAACAAGTTGACATGGAAGCAACAAGAAGAAAGAGAGGAGTCGATGGTGGGGGTAGATTATGGTGTTTGGGGTTAAGGCTTCTCTTATATTCATTGGATTATTTAAATCACTTAACATTATAAACCTAGAGCTAATGAAAAGTGCTATGTTCCTTTCCTTTATTATTAAATTACCTAGTATTAGATAGATTAATTAGAAAAACAAATAAAAGAATTTTGTTTGCCATCTAAGCTAAAGATAATAAATAAAGGGACTAAATTAGCTCAAATTTGCTTTCCCCTCCTTGCATGTTAGGCTCATTTGAATATAATTACACTCATTTAAACATATATATATATATATATATATATAATTTAAAAAATACCATTATCTCTGATCTAATCTATTTTTATTGGCTAATTTAAATGATAAAATTAATCTAAAATTTACCTATGTAATTTTATTTATGTTTTATTTTTTTTTTTATAACATATTATCTAAAATTCAAAATTTTTTTGTCCATCACTCAGCTAAGAATCTCTAAAATTGTTTCCCCCCCCCCCCCTCCTCTCTCTCTGGATAATATATAGGTACAAGTATTCTTATCCTCAAAAAGTGAACTCCTATGGTTAATGAAAATATTAAATGGAAGAACAAGTTGACATGGAAGCAACAACGCCTGAATAGGCGGAGGAAGCCAAAATGGCCATAAGCTTCAAAAAAAAACATCCAATTTCCGAACTTAAAAATCAAAATGCCCTTTTTATGATTTTGATTTTGATATATATTTATTTCCTAATTATCTATTAAAACTAAACAAAATATAGAAATTGTACTATTTATTTTGGTGCCCGTAGTTTCATTAAATTTAATTGAAAAATATTTTATACATAGAATAATTAATTGTGTCCCATGTTGGAAACCGCGGAAGTAGGAAGTTCAAAAAACATACCACTCTAAAAATATGAATTTACCCATAAATTTGCTATCAATCAAGGTTTCATTAACTCCTCTCTAAAAGAGGGAAAGGCACTGTCTATGATACCTTGATCTCTAAAGCCTACCTCCTTGAAATTCCAAGTGTTCCAGGATAATTATTAAATTTATAACTTAAAAAATGAGCTTTATAATAGAAAATTGAGTTCGAGAATTTGCATGTATCGGGAAATTCTCAGCCAATTAAAACCAGAAGTGGGAGGTCCGCCCCGAGGGACAATCATACACTTCGAAAAAGAAGAGAAAAAAATAAGTTGTGAGAAGTAAAAAAATTGACTGAACAGGGACGACAAACTCCTGGGCTGCCCGGTCGATCTTACTCTGTTCTAATAATAAAAATAAAATCCTAAAATGCAAAATAGCAGATTGTAATACTTCAAATCAAAACCGGAAAATTCATTCTATATAATATATTATATTATATTATTTTTCAATTCAGTTTAATTAAAAATATTATGCGCATCAAATTCAATTGTTTATTTTTAAAAGATAATTTTTTTTGACTTTTCGGCATCTGAGGCCATATAGACATATAGACAATATATAATATATATATTTACGATACACGTATTATCCAGGCATATTTATTTAAATCAATTGGTATCCAATCTGATTTAAATAAACTTTCATCGGACTGACTGGGATCCGAACCCCACACCCCTCGGCTTTTAAGGTTATGCAATATGGACAATGTCAGTATCTTTAACCTCTCAGCCACGGGGAGGGGGGGGGGGGGGGAAGAGATAAATAAAAAAAAAAAGGAAAAAAAAAAAAAATTAAAATCAAAATTTCATATTAATAATTAATAAATATTTTATTTTTGAATTTTAGCCCTTCTTAAGTCAATACAAAAAACATGGTATTTTTTTTTTTTGTTAATTTAATTGGGAAACATAGCTTATGATTGATCTATTAAAATATCTAGAAAATTTGTAAACTTTACCCAACACTGATGACTTAAAACACGAGAAATCAATTGTCCTTGAACTTGAATAAGGTGGTGTATCATCAATTCTGAAAAATAAAAAAAATCAATTTGAAGATTTAAAAAAAAATCTTTTTCGGCATCTGAGGCTATTTAGACTCCTTCCTTATTTATTTAAATTGATTGGTAGTCAATATAATTGACTATATAAAATGAAGACAAAGAAACATCATTGGGGCTGAAAATTAGTGATTATTAATAGAATAGAATATGATGCGTTAAAAAAAAAAGTGTAACATGTTATGAAGAGATTAGATCAAATTTTGAGATGGAAAAAATTGGGGTTGGATGAGGAAAAATATGTCCAGGAAAAGAGAAGCGTAGAACTCGTAAAAAAAAGGTAAAAATAATATAGCCTACGAGCACACCCTCCTTTTTTTTATTTTAATATACTTATATATATTTTTTCTTGTATATTTATATCCTTTTCTAATAAAAACAGTTGAAGTCAAGTGGCCCATTATTTCTTATTAACTTAATTAATGCATTGCCTTAATTTTTTATTCCCTGGGCATTACTTAAGACTAATCTGCAGATCTCTCTCATTCTCTCACCCGCTCTCTTCTCTCCTTGGGAGATGAATCCCTAGATAGGAGACTCTCTTCTTGTCTCTTCTTTTCCCTCCGGTCCTGGAGGAAGAAGCCATTTCTCATTCCTCACTATGATTGTTTCCCTTCTCTTTTATCTACTCAGTTCCTCATTTTTTTGGCCTAAATGCTTTGCCCTTTACTCTCTCTCATGCCAACAAATGCATTTTTCATTTTTCTTCCCTCTCTTTGTATTTATTGTATATTTTCTTGAAATTCCCTCCCTCTTCCTAAAAACACATTATGGGTTAAAATAAACTCGGAATCATATCTTCTTTTTTTTTTTTTTTTTTTTTTTGTCATCAGAGAAAAAATTTCATTTTGATAGCTTTTGGATCGTGGCTTTAGCTTTTTTTTATTATCCAAGTTGCTTTCATGTATAGTCAAGGTCAACAAAAACTTCAAGTCTTTTTTTTATTTAATTTTCCTGCTCATATTTTTTTCCCCCAACATCATATTTTTTTTAGATTAATAAAACTGACATTCTGCATATAATAAGAATAATAATTATCGTAAACTCAATAAACACCCATGAGCGTAAAGCATGAGAGAACTTTTCATTATTAAAAATTATTATTAAAATAATTTGTTGACCTAATATAAATTTAAAAAAGAAACTGCATAAATTGTAAAACATTTTAAGAATCTTATATCGCAGGCTCCGCAGCTTGCCAGTTTATTCTTGGAGGCGCTTATTTTTTAGATAAAGCTTACCTATTTTTAATTAATTAATTGCAAAATTAAAATAAGTATTTTGTCCATATATTCTTCCTGTTTTAAAAAGAAATTATTTTTTAAGATTTTATCACCATTATTATCAGTTTTTATAATGAATATATAATAATTATAGTTTATATTTATACTTTTCATTTTATAAATAAAATTCTTGCTTCCTGATCTAAGAGTCAGTGATTCGCTTCCTGCCCTGGGCGATAATTAAATTAAATTATATTAGCCGAGTATCGTTAATTTAATGCCGACCCCTTGTCAAAGAATAAATCTCGAAAAGAAGTTCCATATATAAAATTATTCAAAAAGCTATGAGCCTTGAGTGACTGAATCCTCATTCAGCCCCATATTATCTAAAAAGCCATTTATTATTTTTTATAATTTCCTTGTGAAACTCTTTTTTTATTATGTAAGTTAATACTTAAATACTTTTAATTGTTAAATTAAAATTAAATTAATTAAAAACATTAATGATGTAAATTAATACTTAAACTTACGAAAGAATCCACTTCGTTTGTATCCTGAAGAATCGCCGGTCTCAGCCCCCACGGACCAACCTACCCCATCTAAAATAAAAGGAGAAATATATAATCATATGATTTTATGTAATTTAATTATATTAAAATTAAAAAATATATCAAAATATTTCAAATTTCTCACAACTTAAAAATTTGAAAATTAAAAACTTACTCTGTTGACTGTTTCTTCTGACATAACGATGGCTTGATCCTAAAAACTAACCTAACACCCTTTTTATTTCATTATCTATGACCGAGGCGGCCATCTAATTCTAAAATGGAATTCCTCTTCTTTCTTGAGACGATCGCGAAACGGGAGCACTCCACGGAAGGCAGGTGAGCCTTCATTTATCATATCAATCGGAAACGAAACGATGAAACGCGCCCCAGAACCCAAGGAAAGTTTAAGGAGAAATGAAAAAACACATTCATACAAATACACTCAATGCAAATACAAATTACAGATCAATTAATCTCCGCCCACCTGCCTAATCAGTCATTTACTAGCGAGCTAAAAAAAAAGCAGAGTTAATTGATCTGATATGCATTCACGAGTTAGGATGGAAGCCCGGTCAGTACAAGATACTGAAGAACCTCCTTGGTTGCTCATCTCAGTAACAGAATGGCGTTGTTCAAGATGCAAGCTGAAATATAAAGAACCCTAATGCTAGCAAATCCTATACGAACTCCTAATCATCTTGAACATTAACTCATTCTTCACTGAAGCAACCAAGGCCCAGAACTCAGCACTGACCACCGAGCTTCAGTGAAAGAGAAAATTACTCTTTCTATCAAATGCGCGAAAACGTACATATAAACGATAGAGGAATTCTCTTAGTTCTTTTGAACATCGGTCAAAAGCGAATTGATCCTCTCCTGGGAATCCTACCTAAAACTAAATATGCGATGTCCTCATCATCGCAAACCTATTTGGAGAACAATGAGGAAAGAGCAACACCCTATGCCAGTCTGAGGAACCAATTCGCAATTGTACCTCAATTCAAGAGAAAGTCAGAGAACCCTGACACAGAAGGCCTAAAACCCCATTAATATGAATGACGTAAGCGCAGAGATTTTTTATTATTATCCCCCTAAATTATTTTCTAAATCCTAACTAATAAGGACTGTATGTATTGAATTAATAATTAAAATTAAAATAGAATTAGTATATATATATATTCAGGTAGAAATAGATCCCCAAAGAGTTAGTAAATAATCCCTCATGTACAGACAATCCTTATACCTAAGAGAATATACTAACTCTAAACACAAAAACATTTCAAATATCGTCTCATAGATGATGATGTCCCACGGTGGATGATGGAGATGGCGGAGGCAATGACACATTTGTTATTGAATGCTACATGGCCTATTTAACTTGAAATTACCATCTTTTTACATTTTACTTACTTTTACCATCATCCATCACGATACCCATCATCATCTCAGGAGTAAGTCTTGAATCGATATTGGGCTCTGAAAATAAAACCCTAACTTCTAGTATTTCTATTCTAATTAAAATGCAACATTTTTAGACTTAGTTTAATTGATTCTACTAATTACAAAAGTTGGTAATTTAATGAAAATTATTTTTCAAAAATTACTAATCAAATCTTAATATTTAAATAGAAGAAAATGAATGTAATGTAATAGTTTTAAAAAAATATATATATTTATTTACTTATAACCTATTTTAAATTTGAAGATTTATTTGAATTAAGTTAAATTAATTTTGAAATATAAAAAAGAAAAAAAAGCAAATTTAGAAATTGAATTTCATTGTGTTGATCGTATGTCTATTCTAAAAAAAGAAGGGACTCTGAAACGGGTGTAGAAATATCACATCCTATTCAATTATAGAGTCTAAGTAATGAAAAAAATTTAGGCCGAATCATAGAAAATAGAATAAAATTTTGAAAATCCTACATCTATCTTACTCTGCGCTTACGCTAAATGTTCATACAGACCTGAAGTAGAATTCGTTGAATTATTCCAAGTGTGAAGTTGATGAGTTCCCTCCATCTGACATCAGGGAGCACATCTCCGTCAATTCTGAAGTCGAATAATGACTGGTTTACATTTATGATGTTAATTCTTGAAGGAAATTCTGTAAAAGAAATTTTACATAAATAGGCTATATGTGTATTCATTTTATATAATAAATAAATAATTCTATAGGTGGCAAAGTGTAGGTCTAGAGGTATGAATTTTATTTCACTTCCATTAGTATATTTCATATGTATAGTAATTAATTAATAAATAAAAATAAAAAATTAAACGTTCTAATCGATATATTGACTTATAGTCTCTTGGGGCGTTTTGAAAACCATTAACTTTTTCAAAACATACCCCTATTATTAAATGTAAGTAAAATTACTATTGAGATGAGTGAGCGGTCTTACTAAAACTAATAAATTATAAATATTCTTTACTTTATAGCTGAAAGATGGCGAGAATAGATAAAAAAATTTGACAAGGTTAAAAATAAGTGAAAATGCAGCCGAGATTATTTCTATAATATAATTACTGCTAACCTATCAGATTCGAGTGTGATCAATTTCAGGATTGTAGTTCAAATGATTAACATTGATTTCAAATGTAGTTCAAATATTAAAAAAGAAACAATATCGACTTCATTTTCATTTACTTATTTTTAGCTTCATCAGGAAAAGTTATTAATGGCCTAAGCCTGGATATTAAATAACCAAAGAGAGAATTTGTGTTCAAAAAAGTATCTTAAAGTTAAAATAAATTTTGTATATTTTTACCTTCTCGTATGCGAAGTATAGGGAAATTATTGCAATCGTGAGAAAATTCGATTTCGAGATTTTGATTGACATCAGTCCTAAAAATATGATATTAAAAATGCGAAGTATGAAATGAGAGTATATA
The DNA here is from genome assembly GCA_010014785.2 of Anisolabis maritima. Taxonomy (NCBI): domain Eukaryota; kingdom Metazoa; phylum Arthropoda; class Insecta; order Dermaptera; family Anisolabididae; genus Anisolabis; species Anisolabis maritima. Next base: position 39,951 of record JAAAKE020128237.1, on the reverse strand, counting down.
GAAGTGATGAGAAATGGATGGTATAATTGATTTTTTTACTAAAATAAACATAGTAAACACAGAAAAAAAAGATAGAATGGTTCTTTTTCTTTGTGGGAGCAACACGTATATGAATAAGGTTGCTCAACCCTGCTACTCATTTGTCTTTTTCAGCATTTGAGGCCATTTAGATTCCTTTTAAATTAATTGTTTTTTAATTTATACTTTTTTTTCGGCTGCAGAGTTTACAAATTTTCATAATTATTTATTATACACATCAAATATCGATGGCTTCCGGCGTTCGATCCAGTCTTGTTCCTCCGGACCACCCGTCCCAGATTCAGCACTGCTTGGCCTTGCTTAACCTAAACAATCTTGGTGGCTGTTAAACTTCTCTCCGGCTCGACTCACTGGCATTTAAACCAAGTAGTATAGTAACCAATTTGATATAGTCTGCAGTGAGGTAACATTAGAACTAAATACACCATTAATGTTTCGAAATGTCTGCGATACTGTAATTACACGTAAGAACTTTCATAATTGTGCGAATTTCCAATTTCTCCATTGCTAAAACAAAAAAAAGTTTTTAATATTTTTTTAAAGCACAAAATTCGATTCGAAATAAGAAGCTCCAGCAATATGACTCTACAACTTTCATTCTTTGCTCATATTTGCTTCGGGTGGGAAGTGAACCATCGTCCCTTGAAACGTGAAGTGAGACCTCGTCCCCTGCTAAATAGAAATAACAACATATTTTCACTCTCTAGAATATTATGTTTTACTCAAAGCAATGAGAAATGAATTTCACTTGAGAATTTAAACAGATGTAACTGATTAATCCGCTCTGTTGACAGACGGTGAGTTGATATTCCTAGTCATCTGGGAATTTTATCAAATATAACTCTATACACTTTCTAATTAAACCTGAAGAATGTAAGAAATACATTCCTGAAATTTATTTATATAAACTATTTAATTTCTACTGATAAAGTTCAAATTAAACTGAAGATAAATTAGAGTAAGAAATAGGAAAAGAAAATTTCAAATTTATATCTAATATCGAGCATGCCATATGTCAAATTCACGGCATGCGGCCCCCGAAGCAATTTTTGTAGCCCTCGAGAAATTCATAAATTTTGCAATTTATTAGATATACAAATATTGACTGGGACAATTTCCATGATCTAGTTATAACTTTTAACTTTCTCTTACCCATATATGTAATATATAATATATATTATTCCAATCGCAAAAAAAATCGAGATTTCAGAGGTTCTCAGAGTCTAAAAAAATGTATCTCGCAAAATGATCTCCCTCTTCCTTTGTAAACAAGATATCTCAAAAACGAAACATCATTCGAGGCTAAAATTTTAAATTTAAGCTAGGTACCCTTGGTCGCTTGCACTTCGAAATTTTTGAATAAAATCAGGCAACGGATACCATCATTTGTTCCAGTTGGTTACAATATATTTCTGACGTGATCGAGGAGCCGGGTTTCATAAAATCATAATGGATTACACCTGCGCAACATCATCAAATACTCTCTTCTTTTGATGAATATTGCGTTTTGAGCTGTGTTTTGGTAGCTTGTCCTTGTCCAGTCACTGTGCTGGAAATTTATGGTTATCGTATTGGATCCATTTCTCATCACGCATCACAATTCGATTAAAAAATGGATAATTTTTGTGACGAAGAAAGTAAAATCAAGCAAGCTTCTTGTTCATTTAGTTCATGTAGAACCCACTTATCCACCTTTTTCGCTTTACCGATTTCAGCTAGTTGAGTTAATATTGTTTGCTTGCTCACATCAAATTTCATACGCACTTTGAGATGGATCGGACTCGACGGCGATATTCATTATCCACCTTTGAATCTGTCCGATCGCTGGCTCATTCTTGAGGTCAAAGTTACCAGAACGAAAATTCGCAAACCAATTTGATACCGTCTGCTGTGAGGTAACATTAGAACTAAATATTTTTTGCAGCCCACCTTCTGACACAAATCATGATGAAAATAATGGGATTCAAGTGAATTTTATACCTATGATTTATAATATATAAATGAAAATCATCGATTATATTATTTCTATAGTATTAAAGAAAAAAAATTAAATAAAGTCTATTATAAAAATATATGAAATAGGAATATATTTTCTGATTATAAAAATAACCAATCAGAGATATACCATTAATGTTTCGAGCTGTCTGCGATACTGTAGTTCCACGTAAGAACTTTCATAATTGTTCGAATTTCCAATTTTTCCATTGCTAAAACAAAAAAAAATTTTTTAATATTTTTTTAAAGCACAAAATATAACACCAACGTGAAATAAGAAACTCTGGCAATATGACTCAACTTTCTTACTTGACGATCAAATAGTACTTTACTGATGTATTAATTTTTTTTTGTTGTTTTTTTTTCAATTTTTTCAATTCGCTCCAAGGATTTTGATTAAAATTCATTATTTATTTATTTATTAAAACAATTATTTATTAGATAATCTTTGAAATGTATTAATCCTTATCTCTCCCATCCCCCACCTAAAAAAAATTGTTTAGGGCCCTCTTTATTCATATATATTTGTAGATTTTTGTGATTTTCTCTTAAACTACTCTAACGATTTTGATTAAATTGTCTGTATGTTGAACATATATTCAATAGAGGGGGGGGGGGGGGCTCAACGCAAAAATTCTGAAAGCATATCACTTAGCTTTCCTTACCTTAAGTAAGATAAACTTGTGTAATGTTAGTCATACCAGATTTTTATTTTTAGCCGCCTCGAGGCTCTCCCATCTAGTCATCATGAAATTTTTTTTATCTTATGTTTTGATCTTTGGTTATTTTTTTCCGGCCTTATTTTTCTTTTCTCAAATTTTCTTAGCTTTTCCTGAAGATGCATAAGAGATTAGGCCACCTAGAACCAAAAAATAACAAAATCAACAAGAAATTTCAATAAAAATTATGAAAAAAAAATTACAAAAATAAAAAATCAAAGGAATTTCTAATAAAATCCGCTAAAAAAGGACATTGCACTCCACAAAGGAGAAACATTTTTATTTGCCCTCACCTCCATCAACAAACTTGGATTCTGCCTATTCACTCAACTTGGTTGTTTAAATAGGGATGGGTAGGCCCTGCTTTTAATTTAATTTTTAATTTCAAATGAAATAGTTTTATTAGAAATATTTTTTGCGGCCCACCTTGTGACACAAATCATGATGAAAATAATGGGATTCAAGTGAATTTTATACCTATGATTTAGAATATATAAATGAAAATCATCGATTATATTATTTCTATAGTATTAAAGAAAAAAATTAAATAAAGTCTATTATAAAAATATATGAAATAGGAATATATTTTCTGATTATAAAAATAATCAATCAGAGATATAAATCCAAAAAGCTTTAATCTAATCTTTTTAAAAAGAATGATCCTAATATTCATAGAAGAAAACTAATGAATTTTACCATAAATCTTCTCTTCTAATTGCTAAGTTAACTAACTCAAAAAATATGTGAATTTAATATGAATTAAATTTATAGAGATGATATTAAAGTCATCTTCCTGATAAGGTTAAGTTTTCTAATATATTTGTCGACCGCCCGTTGAGTCTATTTTAAGTGACTCACTGATCATTTTTCAAAAACTTCACGAGAATTTTCTTCAAAAGCGCCCACGGGCGGTCTAATTAATTAAGAAGTTTATAAGTGTAAATATACATTGTATCTTGGTCGCCTCGTAAATCCATTTTGCGCGAATCTTGCCTGTTTTTGAAGTCGTTCCTTATTCTTCTTCGTCTTTTTGAAACGAGCTCGTTAAATTGTGCGCCCCGTCCTCATTACTAACAAGAAGAACGAGTTTAATTTAAATAAATTTAACATCACACGCTAATCGAGTTAATTAATATGCACTTTATCTAATTTTTAAATCTATTTTACCTTGAAGAATGCAAAAGGATCGAGGGGTTGAAAGACCTATGGGAAATTTAGCAATAACTTAGTTAAAAGTAACGAAATTTTAAGCTTTAATCTTAAACTTTTCTGAATAAAAAATTGGAGGGGTCAAAGACAGAGAGAAAGAAGGAGGGGAGGTGAGATGGAATTAAGTTTGCAAAGAAGTAAAATTTAATCCATTCGTAAATTAAGAATAACTCTATTAATATTTTTTTTTTAAATAATAAGCCGGCGGGCATGGCCAGAGAGAAGAGGAGCTGTCACCGAGATCATTGTCGATAAGCAGGGCTAGGCACTTCTGAACCTCGGATAGGTGGCCTCCGGCGCCGGAAGCTTTTGATACAGATTTTTCTTTAATTATATTTCAAAATTTCGAGTCAAAATGTCCTCAGCAGCTGAAAATGACACAATTATAATTAAAAATAAATAAATAATATTCTTTTATTGATTTTGATTTTGGTTACCATATGACCAACCAAATTTTTAAAGAATTTATTTCAGACTAAAAAGTGGAATAGATTTCTAATAAATCTTGAAGAAAAAATTTATTTAAGCTTCGGTCGTAAACTTGATCAACTTTTGGGACAGATTCCTCTAAATGAAATAAATCTTATGTCGTTTTTCAAATAAGGATGAATATTTATCAGCTCTATTAATCTATTTATTAGGTAGACCCCGGTAAAAAAATTCTGATGGAAACCTAATCTGTATGTTTTAATTCAAAAATGTTTTAGGACTAAACAATAATATAATTATTGTTAATTGCTACTAATTAGTATAAATAAATTTTCACGGTGAGATAAGTGACTGGAGATCAGAATTGTGAGGAGGAGGGGAAGTCAGCCAGTTGGATAGCCTCAAACAAAATAAAACTCTGTCTGACTTCCTCTCCTTTCACAGAATTCTTAGTAAAAATAAATTTGGAAAGATAAGGGACGTCATGTATAAATATATTTTTAATATAAAGCTGTCGAAATATAACAGAACCCAACTGGACATATTTTTTTATTTTACGTTTTAATTTTTTTAATAATTAAAATAGATTTTATTTAAAAACTCTGTGAATTTAATTTAATTTAATTAAAATAAATACAAAAATGAATTGGCCTGGAGCAAGAAGGATTCTCATATCGGGGCTCTCCATTTTGTATTATTTTATAATTTTTTCATCATATTATTATTTAATAACGTTAAGATCAATTGGTTATTCAACTTTAAGGCCACAATTTGTCTTCCCAATGTAAGTTAAATCTATTTCAACCCTAAATCAAGTCAGGTCCATTTTCCTAATTATAATAAGTTTTTGAAAAGTTGAATGCCAATCAAATATATTTAACTTGATATCCGCCTTCAATGGAATGTTTTACTAATTTTCAAAATGTAAAATCGTTGCTAGATTTATTTAGCAACCCTTTTGCCATTTTGCTCGAAGATACACCAGAATCACTACATCTTGAAATGCGACGAGAGACAAAAAAGAGGAAGAGGAAGCCAAGCGTCTCAAACCACTTGTTTTTTGTCGCCTGGTTTCCAACCACGGGGGAAGTTTTAGTGTTTCAGGGGGGATCGAGATGCATAATAAAATAAAGTAATTTTCATTATAAACTTTTTTTTGGCATGGTTTTTTTTCATCATATTTTTTTTTTTAATTATTATAAGAGAGTAGTGTTTTTTAATTAATTAATTAATTTGTATTTTTCTTCTTTAATGTTATTCTAATCATTTAATCATCCCACTTTATTTATTTAATTATTTTTGTTTTCAGTTAGAACTTCGCACTAAAATTTGATCTCACTATTAATTATTTTTCATCCACAACCTTCTTCTTCTCTTGATTGGAAAGGGGAGATTTATATCCTGCAGTTTCTTTAAAAGGGGGAATAAAACGAAAAAGGTTGGGAATCACTGTGTTAGAGACGAGAATACCGACCGAGAGACATCCAGCCGAAAAGAAGTTATTTGGATTCAAGATTCACCAGCTAATATATTCAAGTAGTTTTTATGTAGATCGATAAAAATAAAAAAAAAGCAAAATTTATTTATTTTTCTATAATTATTATTTATTAAAAGGACACTGGAAGGTATAATATTGCATTTTATTATATTAAAGAAGTAAAATTGTTTTAATTAATTAAATACTTTAATAGTCTCTAAAAATTTAATTATTATTTGTTTAGATATCTATCTATCCCTCTTATGTTGTGACCTAATTTATTAACTTCGTTTAAAGGCCGTTCCCGTTATTAAATTAATTTTATTAACTTTTTATTGATCGTCCGGTTTTATATCTTTCTTTTTTAAGTTTTTGACAGATATCCAGGTTTTCGGGTTGTTTTCTTTAGTGAACTCTCTCGGAGAGATTAATCAATCAATCAATTTTAAATGTTGGTTTCTAATCAAGAGTGATGAATTTTTGGATAAAATTAGACGATATTATTAGTTGCAGGGATGTTAATGATGTCATGAAAATCATAAATATAAACTACAATATACAAGTAAATTTCAATTTAGCATAATAATTTTTGTAAAGAATTTGAAAATAAAAAATTTAATTCCTTACTATGTGAAGGAATAAAGTTAATATTATTTTTTAGTATGGAGGTAACAGTGCGATTATGTAAGTTATAAGATTGGCATCCCTTCTACTCCCTCAATATTAATCTTGATATATTATATAACAAATTTAATCCGCCAAATGAATGAATCACGATTTCAAATAAGATAAAGAAGAGGACTTCTGCTCTTCCGAATAACTAAGGCCAACTGAAGTTTGAAAGTTGATTGTTCAAAAAAGAGAATTAAAATTTATTTTTCCTGTTTTTGAGTAAATACTTGGGTATTATTAAAAGAAAATTACTTCATTCAGTGATAAGAGCAACAGAATTAATTACCTTAGACTGGAAATTCTTCTTTTCCCTTTATTTCAATCTTTTCGCTTCCTTTTTCCTATCAAACTCTTGTATGGTCTAACAAAAGTGTTCATCCCATATTAGATTTAAAAAGTTTGGTCGTTTTCGGAAATCTTCTAAAATTATTAACATCAAAAGATTGTCCACTTTGGATCAATCACAACCTTCTCGGCTTTTTGTCTTTAGGAGAGAGGTAAAGCCATGACTTTTTCCCTATCTCTTTTCAACTCTAGTATTCGCATTGAAAGGACACCCAAAGTGAAATTTTTTTATATTTTAATTTTTAGTAATTTTTTTTAATAAGCCAAATGAATGAACTCGAAAACCTGGATCTGGATATTAACATTTCTAATGGTTTAAGATATTTTCATATTCACTAATTTCTTATTGGCTTTATTCTATATGAAGAAATTATTGAAGATTAAAATTTCTAACACTATTAGAAATATTAATATTTGGAAATATAAAAAAAGTTTTTTCAAACTTTGTGCCTTTAAATGGGTTGGATTATTATAGTAAAAATTTTACTCTCTAATATTCCAAAATTGGCCACAAATTAAGAATTAGCAAAATATAAATATTTTGATATTAGAAAACATTTCTCCTTTTCAGAAAAGAAATTTTTTAATGATGATAATATTATCCTTTATGGCAGTATTTATCAAACTTTGTTCATAGCCTTTTTTTTTTTATTGATTTGTGCAGACCCCCTACCCCTCTTCATTGTATCCAAGGGTCGAACCCAAGGGAATAAAAAACGGTAAATAATTATAAAAAAATTAAATATTCATTTAAAATGCAATCTAATATAATCAAATATAGAGGTAAATTCTAAATTTTAATAATTAAGAAGGGGGTAAAAATTATATTCAACACTGGGCGGTCCTTGGACATACCGTTATAATTTTTATTTGTAAGAGTTATATTGCATGAATTAAGGCTTGAATGGACACTGAGAGAATATCTCTTTGAACGAATTAAAAAATTTTCTCACTAAATAAAAAAATCTATCATCTGATATTATATTTTGAATAGAAAAAACAAAGCTGCTTTTTCTTTTATAATTTTTAAAAGATTCAGAGTGATTATTTCGATACGTTATTAAATGAAGTTAAATGTTTTTAAAAGGAGACGTTTATTTATATGAGTAAATAAAATTACCAAAGGTACTTATTTATTTATTCTTGCGAATAAATAAATAAGAATTCTTAATCTAGTTACCAAACTTTAAAAGTGCCCATCATTAAAAAAAGTTCAATATTAATGTTTTGATGAAAAATTAACCAAAATTTTTCATTTAAGAATATAATTAAATTGCCTCCTCCCTATTACCACAAAGGAGTAATTAAGATTTGGGGCTCGGATGGACAGCCCCCTGCTTCTCCTTTCTAGTTAATCTTATGTTTTGACCTCCCTGATCAAATGTTTGATCACTTTTATATTAAGTGTGATATCAAAAAGTAAGATGATGATTTGATTGGTTTCTAGTAATGTTATTCATTTATTCTTGACCTTTTTTATTCTTTAATTGAATCAGAATAAAGAATTGAATAATAATTACCTGGTAGTGATGATTTCGAGAGAGATTTACGAAGAGAGAGAAGAGAGGCTGGTGCTTGGCTGTTGTTCCAAAGGCGTCAGTTACTGGTCTGTAGGCTGCTGACTCAGGCGGCGACTGTCGCCGCTCTGGCTGGAGTGGAGGGGAGCCTGGCCTGCACCACCAACAATGCTCTGTCAATAATAAAAGATAAAATGAAAAGTTTTTTCATTGTTAACTCTTGCCTTTGCAATGAGATTAATATAAAAATATCCTAATCAACAAATAAAAAAAATGTGTTTTAAAGAAAAAAACATATTTATGTGAATTTAAGGCTTTAAGAGAGAGAGAGAGTGTGAGAGGAAACGCTCATTTAATGCTTAAAGGAGTTTCTTTTACCAATCGCTCCCCCCCCCCTTTTTTTTAATGTTGATTTGTGCCACCTTCTCTACTGATGAAAAGGAGGAAATATCAAAAAAAAAAAAAAAAAAGTTTCACCTTATATTATTATATAATTATAAAAAATCTGGTGTGACGGCATCACATCACACAACTTTCTCTTACCTAAAATAAGGAATAAAGTGATGTGCAGTCAGACGAGACTTTTTGCGTCGGGGCCCCTAAAGAGTCGGTTCAAAATTTATAATTATTTTTCATTTTTAGAGATTTTTCGTTTGTGTATATAAATCAATTATTAATGTTATTAAAAAAAAAAAAAAAAAAAAAAAAAAACTAAATTAGATGGGCAATTAAATGTAATGTTTATTTTAAATCATAAGAATTAAGATTATTTATATTTTAAATAAGTAAAACCAAAATAAAAAATTCATTTGGATTAGATATTCATATTCAAGAGATACCTTGTAGCGGACTTGGCGTAGTTATCATTATATTAATATTTATAAATATTTCGTGAATTTATTTTTGCTGGTAGGTCAAGACGCTCATGGTCCCCGGTAGTCGAACCTAGGATCTCCAGCCTATCCGGGGCATCGGTATTCTTCTTTTGTACCAGACCATTGGACGCTGAACCATATTAGTACTCACTCATCCCCGGTATATATCTAGATCGTATGATAAAGCTAGTGACAAAACCTTTAAATAAAATTTTTTCTCCCGGGGCCAAAGGCCGCTTGAATTGTCTGAAAAAATATACTCAGGTAATATTTTTAAATATTTACATTCTGTTACCATTATATATAACGAATCGTTCCATCTTTTCTAAGGGATTATTAAATCATACTATTTTGTAGTGGAAAATGATTATTACATCTTAGAGATTTTCTTATTTATTATAATGCTGGGCAATTTTCATTAGTTTAAGAGAATGTCATAAAGAGTTTGTAATTTGTTTTTGGTTTTTTTTTTCTCTCTGTGCCTACTTTTTTATATATCGCGCCTCACTGGATGAGAAACGCCTATATATGGGGAATTTTGTTTTATTTTAGATGTATGATTTATTTAAAATATTAAACTACTAATTCCAAAACAAGTATTAAAAATAAAAGTAAGTATATATATTTTTATAATAGCTAAAGAGTTTTGTGTAATGCTCAAAATAATTATAGAGAAATGGTGGGGAGAGGTTTAGGTAAGACCAACTCCAATGGGAGTGAGTGCTAATTTAAATATTACATTCATATGTAAAAGTGTTAAGTCGATTTCAATTTTCTTTTTATTAATTTCAAAGAGGAAAAAATTTTTTAACGTGTCTTAATTTTTACACAATTTCCATGTTTAATTTCCGTTCCAATTTTCTCTATTACCATTTATTTACAAAAGATTCACACCCTCCTGAGAGTCTTAAATGCTTAGAATTTCCCTAAAAAAATCGCCAGCAGACAAAAGCTATCTGCATAGTGATGTGTTACGAGAAGATCCCGAGGGATTGAGGAGAAAGTTCAACGGGGTCCCGGAAGAAACCCATTTGCTATTTTCTCCGAAAGAGCTCATTACGCCTGTTTACTTCTCACATCGGATGCATCATCTGGATGCAAATGCACTGAAGAAAGCCAAGTGCATCTGATACTTTAAAATTCATAGCTGACAAGTATTTTACCTTAGATTACCAAAAAAAAAAAAAAAAAAAAAAAACCAAGATAAATAAAGAAATAGAATATAGTAAAAAAAAAAATTAAAAAACCACGAAGATATTAAAATATTTTCCTAATCATATGAGAGATATTTTTTAAGTACGATCCGTTTTAAAAGTAAAAATAAACAATAGAATATATTTTCGAAAAATATACTTTTTTTATTTTCCACATTTTTTTCCCTTGTTTGTTCAAGCACTTGTCATACCTTACGAATAAACTTTGAATACCTACTTCAAAGAAGTTTGCCGCTATTTTATAAGCTACTGCTTTGACTCAGGAGTGATATGTAATAGGCATGTTCCATCCCCTCTAACGATATGACAACTCATCGCCTTCGTCGCTATAACTAATTAAAAAGCTCAATCTCTTTATTTTTTGTCCTCTGCAAGGGACTAAACGACCCTTACTTTACTTGTATTTATAATGTGTAATAAGAGAACCCGGTTCGACTTGGACTTAAAAAAAAATAAAAGTCAAACCTAATTTCAAATTAAAATGATTATAATAATAAAAAAATTTTATTTTCTATGATTAGGAATTTTTGTTAAATATCAATTTCATTTTTCTTTCAGTTTTATTATGTTGGATGACTCAAACGATGGTTGGAGAAACTATAATTAGACAAGAGGATGAAGAAGGACTTTTTTATGAACCCATGAAACGAGGCCGAAAATGAGATTGGTCAGATTTGCCTCGTCATAAGAGAACTCGGGGTTCCATGCCTCTTGGGGTCTAAAGGGGACTCCCCGAATCGTAAAGTTGAAAGATGAAAGGAGACAAAAATGAAGAGGTTTGCTTCTTAAAAGAGCCTTTCATACAGTATACTTTGCTATAATAATACGTACTAAGTCATCTATTTGAAAAATTTTTTTTTTTTTATATTATTAGATTATAAAAAATATAAAAATTCTTTAATTTTTGCGTGTTCAAAGTTTTTGTCAACTACCGTTGAAAAAGAAACTCTTAAATTACTAAAGGTTCGGTTGATTAGGAGTTAATATAAATAAATATGTCGTTTAAAATAAAAACATTTTCTGAGATGAGTTGCGGAATATCCTGGTTCGAGTCCAGGGGCGGCTCTGTCCAATCAAACACAAACTCATCATGCAAAATGTTTTTATTTAAAACTACATAATGACTGGCGCCTTACAGTTTGAGAACCACTACCTATTTCAAACAAAGCCCTACCGATCGGTAAACAAATATGAGTGGGTAATGACTTAATTATAGATTAATAAAATACTAACGTAGATGGTCTCAGTTATAGAAAGACAAATAAATTCATTTATGAAAAAATATTAGTCAAGAATGTCACGTGATTTTCCTATAAAAGTCAAAAATCGTCCCAGCAGAAGCAATATCTAATTTAGTTCAAATATCAAAATATCTCTTCAATTTTTAACTTTAAGGAAACAATAGCAAAATTATTATAATTTAAACAATATTATAAACACTATTTTTTAATTGGCTTTATCGTTTATTCCTTTTTATTATAAGATGTTTTTGTAGTTTTAAAATTTGTATGGTATATGTAAAATTTTATATATTTTGGGGATGGGCCCTGGCTCCCGGCTTAATAAATAAGAAAAAAATTAAACAATTTTTGTTTTTGTTTTTTTATATTTTTTACCTTTTATTTTCTAAATGTTTTTTTGACTTTTTTGACATTTACACTCAGGCCTTATTTATTTAAATTAATTGCTAGACAACATAATTTTTTTTTTGTTTTTGTTCTAAGTCTTTTTCGGAATCTGAAATCATATACAACTTCATCCATATTTATTTAAACCAACAAAGACAATATAATTTAAATAAATTTTGTTGTTTGGTACGGGAAGCGAACCAACCACTTTGATTGAAGAAACAAGAACTCTACCTCGCTAATATAAATATACTTTAATAATCAAGATGGGAAACCAAACACTGAACTTTAGATAGAGTCTTATTTGGTTATCATAGGTGAGAAGATATTTTGATTTTTTATTTAACCACTTCGGCTAGACCGATTTTTGACAAAATTTCTTTGGTTTAAAGAATTATATTTATATAAAATTTTGTTTATACTCTCGAGACCATTCGGGCAAAATTGAGTCTACAGTTTCTTACGTACACACACACACAAATTCACAGACAATTTGGATTTCGATTGCTCAGGATCCCTTTAAGTCACGATTAATAATATTTAAACCTTTCAAATAACAACTTTCAGGTGCAATCGGAAATTGAATATATTGTTTACTTTTCTATTTTATTTGAAATTTATTTTTCAAGAAAATTTCTTCAATTAAACTTTTCGATATAAAATAGAACCCACCCCCCTCCGTCCCACCATATAGCTAGCACGTCTTCCCCATCTAATATGGATATACAAAGATCAAGATCAAAGCAAAGACATTAATTTATTTAATGCGTGGAAACTCTATCCGAATCTTGGGAGATGTTTTCAGACCAAGTCCCAGCGATGTTTCCTTCTTTGAAATAGATAACCAACGAACCCAACCAACCAATCCCTTTTCAACAAAATAGTCTCTGGCGGCGCAGATTAAATTGAAATTTAGATGTTTGTTTTCTATTTCGAAATTATGTGGCCACTCAAAGCATTAAACTGGCAAATCAAAACTTGCTTTATATATTTAAACAAAGATCCCATTACTATAATGGTTAATATATAAAATGAAGAGAGAGAGTGAGGAGCTATTTATTTGTTGATTGAATTTCAAAATTAAAAATAAATTTTCTCGACCAGCGATTCCCATTCTTTTTCGTTCGCGGGCCGCCAAACGATATAACATTTTTTCGCTGACTGGTAAGGTAAAAAATTAAAGAACAAATTTCGCAAAATAAACAAATAATCATTTACATTGAACAAGTATTATACAATCTGAAATAAATATTATCCTCCATTCTTTATTTATAACAAATGTATCAATTTGAAGAGTTCGGGACAAAATAAATTAGTAATAAGCTATATTTGTGTTAAAAAGCCAGGGGGTATGCGGAGGTAAAAAAGCAAAAAAAAAAAAAGGTTTGTATTAATAGGGAAGAAATTAAATAATTTATTAAAGAAATATCACTTTCTTTCGTAATTTAAACATCATCATCATTTTCTGCAATGACGTGTATTAAAACTAACTATCGGAAAAAATTAAACTTGGAACCAACCTTCGTTTTGCAGATTCAGAAACCATCAAACCAAAATTTCCAGAATATAATAAACAAATGTATGCCCAGGGTTCACATTAAATATTGTAATAAATATGCATCTATGCTGATAATAAATTATATAAAATATTAGGATTTAATGACACAAGGCTTATTTCCTCTTTATAATACTAATCAAATAGATATCTATTGGGGTATCTGCTATTTATTTTTTCTATCTTAAGAGTATCAAAAAAGTTTGGAGACCAGTGATCTACACGATGGAAAAAAGTATTGATTATCCTTTTTAATAGGCACACGTCTTAAAAAAAAAAAAACAATTTTAGATGTAATATTTGGAAGTTTTAAAGGAGAGATTATTTGGGTCACTGAATATACAATATGTATTCTCTATAGAAATATATTTTTTTCTAAGTCATATATATTTTAAAATATTTTTTTTTTCTTTGATGAAAAGAACATGCACACACACTCCGTTGCGCATTTTCTCCCCCCTTTTTCCTTTTTATTGACGGAACTGTCCATCAGCTAGCCGTAATCTTTTTCTATCCAACAGCGAGTCTTTCTCTGCATAAAGAAAAATTCACTTTATATATATATATATATATAGGGATATATCTTTTATTTCTGAATTCAAGGAGGGACATCGGCCGTTCTTCACCGAATCGACGAAAATTGGGTCCGAATCTAATTTCCTTCGCCTTTTCCTTTTGTGCGCTGTCGAATAAACGTTTCTAGCTATTGATTACCAAGTTGAAATGTTGCTTAATAGATTCTTCAAATGGTAAATTGATTTTCGAATTACTTGCCAGAGAGAAAGAGGTTAAATTGTCTTCTACTAAGCAATTACGTATGTAGATCGAATTTAATGAGTTTCAAGTTACTACCTCGGTTAATGTACAATATGTATAATTTTATATATTATCAAGAAAGAAAAAGCAGAAATTGCATTCATTATATAATCTATTGCGCTTAAAAGGAAATTTAATAATTAAAGCTTCTAATAATATAATTAATTAAATATTGAAGTAATTAATTCCGAATTTGATGAAAATATGACAATAAAGCGTTATATGCAAGTGGTTATATATTTCTCTGAGGAGGGGATTAATTGGGGGAAGAAAGCATCTAAACCATTGCTTTAATTTAATTTAAGTTTGTAACACGAATATGTCTTATTACTAATTTATTTTGCCCCGAACGCTTCAAAATTTTTAATTTCTTATTATAAAAAATAAATGGATATTATTTATTTTAGATTATATAATATATTTGTTCAATGTAAAAGTTTATTTATTAATTTTGCGAATTTTTTTTTATTTTACCGGTCCACGAAAAAGTATTACGCCGTTTAACGGTCTGTGAATGAAAAAGGTTGGGAAGCGTCGATCTAAACCTTTTAAGTTGAACGAACCTGGGTTAAGTCCACCTAATGGAATACATTGTTCTAGCTCTATCCATGTTGCATCCTTGGTAAAGGAAGCCGGAACCCGCCCTATTATCCCCTACAAAAATAATTAAAAACCTGTATTTTTTGATCGTTTTAATGGACAATTAGGAGAGCCACATGAAATTCAAAATCACCAAATTTCACCTATTATTAGGTTATTATTACGGTAGTATTAAATTTAGTATTTTCGTATTTCATGTGGCTATCCTAATTATTTATTAAGATGAAACCAAAGATAGAAGTTGTCCAATTACTTTTGAGGTGAATAGTATTAAAGTTACAACGGGTCAGTCCCTAGTACAAATTGAAGAGATATATAGAGTGTTTTTGCAAGCAACCCTTTTTACTGCATCTTAAAATAATATAAGAGAACTATTTTCAGTTTTTTTGTAAAAAGTATTATATATAGTATAGTATATGAAAAATTAAAAATTACGGGGATGAGAACAATTAAAATGCAAATTTATAAAAAAATTCGAAAAAATTAATTAACCCACCTTGATAGCAAATGTCTCATAAAAAATCAGAAGAAAAAATCATAAATTTTACACTTATGAATGTGGAAATTCGAAGATTTATAGAAGTATGATTTAAATAAGATCAGTTTGGTAGACTTGTTAAGTTCAATAAGGATATCAAGTTTCGTAAAAATTGATTATTAGTAATTTCCGAAGGTCAACTGGAGCGTTTTAGTAGGATGAAATTTGAATGTTTTTATTTAATACTTATCTAATCTAACTAATCCTTTCAGAAAAATATGGTTTACTATAAAAGAAGGAATATTTAAAAATTTTATTGGTATTTTGTAATTTGTTTTTTAGAGCAAATAAAATTTTTTTTTGACGACAACCAAAATCCGTTCATATTTATTAATAATTTAAAATAAATTTTATCCTTAAAGATCGTGAAACGAACTAGTGACACAGATGATAAAATTATTTATTTATTATAATATTATTTGGATTTAAAAAAAAAAAAATTAATCTATTTTTTCCCTACCTTTCAAAGTAATTATCACACAACAGATTATTTTTCTCTGGTGATGAAAACACTTTTTATATATAAAATAATTAAAAAATGCAAATAGAAGAAGTAAAATTAGCATACTAAATTTATATTCTGACCAAAGAATAGAGAAATTTGAGACCAATTCCGAATGAAATTCTATTAAATGGTGCCAGGGACGTTATTTGGAACAAGACCATTTATATGTAGTCGAAAGAGAGAATTTATATGTGTGAGTCTGTGTTTGTATATTAGGGGTATGAGGGTGGGGGCAAGACTGCATTGCGCACCAACTACTTGCATTCAAGTGATAACGGAACCCTCAACTATCGAGAAAAAAGCACTGCTACGAATAAATAATCATTTAGGGGAGGCCTTCGACCGAAACCAATAGGTTGCAGTCTAATTTACATTGTAGGGATAAAGCAAACAATGGCATTAAGCCCATTGGTTAAGCTCAATTAACCACGGTAGGAAAAAACTAACGGCTAAGAGCATTTAGGGAAAAACAAAAATTTATTATGGGAATATTAGAAAATATAAAAATTTAATTTAAAAATATTTTTTTTCTATTATTTTCCTTTTTCTTTCTTGGACTTAACACTATAGAGGTCGACACTGTTCTTATATTATTATTAATATTTATTCTCTAAATTAAATCAATAGAAAAAACTTAATTTTTATTTGAGAAACATAAAGTGTCTGGAGGAATGAAATATACATTAATTAAAAAAAAACTATTTGTGGAATTAATCTGTGGCGAATGGTAGGAGGGGCAGTTTCCCTGCGCGCTAAATTTTTTGGGACGCAAAAAATTTTTTAATAAAAAAAATAAAATATTATATAAAATTTGCAAGAATAAAATCAAGAAGATTTTAATTAAATGCAATTTATATATTGACAATGTGTAATATTTAATGTATTCTGTTTCCCTATTTTATAAAACTTTTATTTGACTTTATTTTCCATATCAAAGGCCATTCGGTCATATTCGTATCCCTATATAATTTTGTCGACAACCAAAATCCGTTCATATTTATTAATAGCAACTCAACAATAACACTACTGCAATAGTAATACTATATATATATATATTATAACAGTTTTTGATTATTTGTAGGACCTAGAATTGTTGGACTCGAGATAAGAGGTCGAGTTGAAAATTAAGCTTTGGGTTGTGATATTAAGAAATAAGAGAAAGTAAAAACAAAAAAAGAAAGATATGCAATTAATTTGTAGCTATGAGGGACATAACTAAAAGTCAAAAATTCATTATGGTTTCGAAATTTAATAAAAAAAAATATCAGAGAAAAATAATATCTAAATGATTATTATTTAATATTTTTTTATAAATCATATTTAGGACTAGTATAAATACATTAGTATTATGTTATTATACGACATAGGTAAAATTTTTAAAATTCTTTTGTAACTAACTTCATGTATCTTTTTAATAATTCAAGTTCATGCATCTCCTAAACATTGGATTTTTTTATTATAAGTAATATTATAAAATATCTAAAAAATGTATTTTTCCTTTCAAAATAAGATTTATTTATTTATTATTTATTTATGTATTTGAATATTAAATAACACATAAATAATGTTAATTAGGGAGGTGGTGAATGCATACATAACACAGACTTTTCGACAACAAACCAAACTAAATTAATTATAATTAATAAATAAAGTTGACTGGAATTAATTTAAATTGTATATTAGATATTTGATCTTTTATTTAGTAGGTCTGATTTTCAATCGGACATTTCTGTGATGTATTAAATTTGGGTCATAACTAGTCATAACTATTAATTTTTTTTTAATGAATAATCATCCAGAGTTGTCATGAATCTTTTTTTTAGAAAAATAAACATAGTATTTTGTATTAATTAAATCTAAAATCCTACCAAACGGACTGTCAAAATTATATATGCTTAATATCACTTATTGCATATATACAGTAAATTCACTCTTCTAATTAAATTATTTTAATATGAAAGAGTTTTAAAATTGAATAAAAAAACGACATCTATGACTAGATAACTACATAACTAAGCTTAATTAATTACTATTTACATATCGTTAGTTCATAGTTTTATAATTAATTTAGATTATACTGTTTGTTGACCAAATTACATTATTAATAAACATTATTCATAATATTCAAATATTTGATAATTAAATTAATGTATATATACCAAGAGAAAAAAAGAACTCGGGGCGATATCTCTAGCAAGCAACTGTTTAGATGTATAATATAATGATCTAATCAAAATAATTAGCAACTCTTCCAGAGCAGATAAAGATAATTGAATTTTTATATGAATTATGAATGAGAATACTTGACTGCCCTCCCACCCTTTCCCTCTGCTAGTTTTAAATTTCTATCTTTGGAATTTGTTTAATTTTGTGATCTATTTATTAATTAACATGATATAATTTTTTATTTTCTCTTTGCTATCGCAAAAAAAAATCGTTGAGATTTCAACGGAAATATACATTTTAAGGCCCGCTGAGTCTAGAAAAATCTGTCTCGCAAAATGATCTACCTGAGTGTCTGTGTTTGAACAAGCTTTCTCAAAAACGAAAAAAGGTTCGAGGATGAAAATTGATATTGAAGCTAGGTACCCGCGTGACTCGCACCTTGAAGCTTTTTAATAAAATCGGCCATCGGGTACTAGTACTTTACTGGAATACTTTTTTAGTTCCTTTTTTTTTCTCAAAATTTGTTCTAACGATTTTGATAAAAATAAATATTTATTTGATGATCTTTATTATTCACTAAAAATTTGTTTAGGGTCCCCACTTTACTCTTGTAAGTTTTTTAGATTTTTTATGATTTTTCTCTTAAACTACCCTAAAGAAAATTTCCTAGGCTTATAATATATTTATATAATCTTTAAGATGTATTAATTATTTTTATTCCCCAAAGAGTGTAGGGACTTCAATTTAGGATTTTAAGAATCCTATAGAAAGAAAAGATAGAACAAGTTGCCAGGGTAACAAAATAATGTATAAATATTTTTAAATCTTATGTTTGATAACAATATAATTGCTAAATTAATTTTTTTTTAAATTATAAATATTTTTCTTGGGATAAATTTGGAATGAAAAATTTGATACTACCACAATTTACCTCTCGGGAACTACTCGGATACTACCATAAAGAAAAACATGCATCGTTGACAGAACATCACTTTACTTTCTCTTGCCTAATCAGTTAAGAGAATGTTATGTAATGTACTCCTAATCACACCAGATTTTTGTCATTTCGGAGGCCATTAGACATAGATTATAAATTCAATAATTTTTTCGATATTCCTTAACAATTTATTTTTATTTAAATGATAGTTAATTAATTTATATTTTAAATATTACTCATGCCAGGAAACGAATAACGATCCTTAGATCAAGAAGCAAGAGCTTTACCTCTGATTTAAGGGATAGGGATATATTTATAAATTCTTTGGGTAAATATAGACAATTAAAAATTAACAAATTGAACCGAGGTTTCCTAACCCTAATCAAAAGCTTTTAGAATGTGTACGTGAGTGTGTGTGTGTGTTTGTGATAATAGAGAAAGCAATGCGATCTCAAAAAATAGATGTCGAGGCTATTTAAATGCTCTTTTATTTTAATATTCCCTTCCGAGAAACTCTAGATTAATATCCTTTGAGCATGAATGTATGCTTTTGTTGTTGTTTTCGGAGTCAATTTTTGTGATTTGTAACGCCTGAGAAACTTGGAGAAGATACAATTCCTACCGAAACGTTATATTCAAAAGAACTGAATAAAATCACTGCACTGCACACTGCTGAAATCTAATTTCATTCCCAACATTCTAGCCTTTAAATATTATTTAAATATATGAATAGTATTGTACATGAGCAGGTATGGACACGTATGTAACCCTAGACCTATATGAGATATATAATACGTCAAAAAATGCCTTTCTAATTCAAGTAAAATAGTCATTTCTTTTGAATAATATTCTTTAGTTCTAAGTGAAATATTTTTGTTATTGCACCTATCGTGAGAAAAATTAATAATTGGAATCAAAATGACCTAACAACACAACAATAGTGACGAATTCATAGCAGAGTACATGTCGCCTGTAAAAAATGTGTAAGATAATATTTACAGAAGAGAAATTGCCAATTAAGCTGAAGAGCCAAAAAAACAAAAATAGATTGCATTTATCATTTAAGGTTCCATATTACTAATATTGACGAATTCTTAAATTCATTATGTAAATTATAAATATTAAATGACCAAAGAGTATAATAAATTAATAATTAATAATAATGAATTGAAATACCTAAGTAAAAAGTTTGAGAAACCAGGAGAGAGAGAGAGAGGCGACCGGCTACCATGATGGCTGCCTACCAAATAAGAAGTCGTTGGATTATTTAACCACAAGCGACGTAGATTTACTCTTTACAAGGGTTGCCCCTGAACTGATCTATACAGGCTTCTCATCTTCTCTTCCAAGCGGCGAATTTGGCGCCAAATATTTCCATCCTTTTGATTGGCTAATTAGTCAGGTGGAGAAATGTTTGAAGAGAGGGGGAAAGAGGAGAGAGAGAAGGAAAAGAGATTGATAAAAAATGATAATTTTTGAAAAACAAAGAATGGAGAAGAGGGGTCCTAGTCTTTTCTATTTATAGTTAGAATTGTTAGTGAGAGCGGACGAGGAAATTTGTGTTGTGTGTTGGCAATTTTTGTGTAAATGTGATTTTTAACATCTAAGAGACTTGAAGAATGCATAAACTATAGTTTCAAATAGAGTAACACCGATATATTTTCGAAAGGAGGAAAAAACAATACAGTAAATTTCCAATTGAGTTTAATAACTTGATATTCGAAGACCCTTTGGCACTTCTTCCTGTTTTGCTCATATGCACTTATTATCGTTATATATTTACAGCCAATGCCTTTTTGTATTCCAATGAATGATACATCAATACTTGTTCGTTAATGATTTCATATGCAAGAAGAGCCAAAGTGCCTTCGAAATATCAAGTTATTAAACTCAATTGGAAATTTACTGCTTTGTTTTTTTCTTCCTCCTGCCGAGTAGCAGTGTCACTTCAAATGAATTATCATCTGGGCATCGGCTCACTTACATATCTAAGCTTCATCCAATACTTAAGTTTTAACCATTTATATATAATAGCACATGAACAGCTAAGAACTTGTATAAAGTCCTAAGCCTATATAATTTTCAGAATTATTATCTACGTCTTGATGTCTTGCTGTTTTTCCTCCATCTTCCATAAATCAATAAATAATCCAGTTTAATTGTTAAAGATTTTTCATTTGGACCGTATAGACTCATCTACCGGGGTCCCCGTTTATTTTCCTGAGGTGCTTTCGTGTACGGAGACACACACTTCAAACCCAGCCGACCTCTAGCCCCGTAGCCATCTATCGGCGCCCTGATAGTTACTTTATTTCCAAACTCTAACTCCTCCTCTTCTATTCATTTCTAGCTAGCTAACTACTCCTCTATCTAATTCCACCAGGTCCATTTCATCCAACCTAATATCTGCTATGTCCTAGTTTGAAGGACTCTTTTAGCACCGGCGTATAGCCTACTCCTTGCGAAGAGTGCATCATTGAGAATGAATCTCTCTTTAAGTCTGAAAGTGTCATACTAGATTTTTTTATGCATATGTTTTGTTTTTCTAAAATCTGGTGTGATAAGAGCACACCATATAACTTTATGTTAACTGATTAGGGTCATTAGAGAAAAAAGAAAACAATATAATATAATGTCACACCAGAATTTTTTGAGGGGTAAAGAAAATGTTATTAATATTTAAATATCTGTTTATACTTTCTATCAATATTATCTATATATTCGTATATATGAAAAATACATTGAAAGTATTGAAATCTCAAAAAAATTGATGACGAGATTGCAACGGAAATACACGTTTTGAGGTCACCTGAGTTTAAAAATATGGGTCTCGCAAAATGGTCTGTGTGAACAAGGTTTCTCATAAACGAAAAAACATACAAGGCTGAAATTTGTTGTTGGGAACCCTCGCCGCTTGCAACTCGAAACTTTTGAATAAAATCGGCCAATGGGTACTTTACCTTTTTCGTTTATTTCGATTTGGATTGAAATTCATATATCATTTATTTATTAGATGATCTTTGAAATGTATTATCCCCCTCAAAATTTTCGGGTCCCACTTTACTAATGTACCCGATCTGTTTCTTAAACTATTCTAACGAAATCAATTAAATTGGCATTAAACGGCTACCTAGGGGCCGATGCTAAAAAACTGATGTGACAGCACATCACTCAGCTTTGCTTTCCTTTGCCAAGAGAAAGTTGTATGATGTGCGCTTGTCACACCAAATTTTTAGATTATATCATTATATAACATTATAACGAGAGTTATTTTATAGATTTCGTTTGGGAATTCCCTGAGAGTCCGAGAGTCCCGGTTGAGAACAAGTCCTAGCTTGTTGTTCCTTGAAATCTCTACTCGTATTTAATCGTGTATGTTTTCACTTTTGAATTAGACCCTGGCTAACATTGCATTATGTTAAATGCAAATGGAATTTGCCTATAAATAATGATAATTGAGTAGTTATCTTATTTTTTCAAATAAAAAATAAAAATTATTTAATCTCAAAATAAGAATATTTTCAACTATTAATGAAATTTAGGTTCAGTTCAGGATGGGATAAAGGAGGGAGGCTTGACCAACTTCCATATTCAACCAAATTATTTTGATATGATAAATATTATTCTTTAAAAAGAATATTTATTTCAGAACGAAATAATATATGTGATAGTGATAGGAAAAAAATTTTCAACATGAATATGTTTATAAAAGTTATTAAAAAATCACGAATAAGAGAAACTTATTTTTGAATTGAATAAAAGTAAAAAGAATAATATGTTCCAGATGGGATTAAGAACCTAAAAGAGAAGTTTAAAAATTGAATTATATAGAAAAATACTAATAAAAAATATTTTGATTTTTATGGAAAAAGAAAATTTAAATTCTCAAAAAATAAATTATTGAAAAAAATTATTTGTAAATAATTATTCAAGCTAATCAAATTTAAGATGGTCTACTACCTCTGCATCTATCAAATATCGAAATGAAGTCGTTTAATGTATTGGTATATTCCATATGGTGGAAATTATTGAATAAGAAATTAAGAAAATTATTTGAAATCTTTCGAGGTCTCAAAGAAACAAATATTTATTATAGTCTTTGCTTTAGAACTGAAAGATAGTGAGAGTAGAAAAAAAAAAAGGTGATCTATTCGACTTCTATGAATGAGATATAAATATTAAAAAATATATGTCTTGGGCATGACATCGATGCCCTGGATATGCTGGAGATCCTGGATTTGACTACCAGGGGCCAGGGGACGGTTGATCCACCAGGAAAAAATATACTCAAAAAAAATTAACTTATTAGAAAACAAATACGTTGACTAGGTTAAAAATAAATAATTGAAAATGCAGTCGAGATATTTCTAATATCACTGCTAACCTATCGGTTTCGATCGCGATCAATTTCAGGATGTACTACGGAAACGTTAGCAGTGATTATATAAAAGAAATAATATCGGCTGAATTTTCAATTATTTATATTAAGCTTCATCAGAAAAAGAGTTATCAATGGTCCTGAAGATGGAGCACACTCAAAGGTCGAAATGTAAATCTAATAATAGTAAAAAAAGGCAAAACAAAATAGTTAAATATTTTTTTATCTGAATGTTAATTAAATTTAAGTATTAAAAATTATAAATGTACTTACAGAAGCAACTAGTTTTAGGCGGCAAAAGCTGAAGATGAACTGCGCGGACACGAAGTGATCAAGAGGCCTTCTCAAGGCTCACTGAGAGAACAAAGGAACTTTGAGGCGTTGGTCTTGTGGCGCCAGGGCAGGTTCCAACTGGAATGAGAAGAAGAAAGAGATGAGAAATAAAGAATAAAATTGATTTTTATACTAAAATAAACAGGAGATGAATTAGAGAAAAAGAGAGAATAATTTTCTTATTAGGGGATTAATAGTTTGATCAAGGTCGCTCACTGAACATATATTTATTTATACAGAGCCAGTCCAAGCTTTCTTGTCTCTACCAACAAATATTTGCTCCTTCATTTGTTTTTGAAAATTTTAGAATACATAAATTAGAAAAATTTTAAAATTTGTTTTTTTTTTAACTAAGTTGATTAAGAGCAAAATATATGAACGGTCATTTATATGAGACACTAAGAAAATATAAGTCCGTCGAATGGCCTGACGTTTTAAAAAAAGAGATTGGTTTAGAAAAAAAATTGGTAGGGTAATCAAGTATCAGGCTAAGCGACAGGCCTTCCTCTATTCACACTCTAGTTTTCTAAAGACTACAAGGAAACAAGAAAAAGAGAGGGATGGGAAATAATTAATTATTTTAATATCCGTTTTTAAAATCATAATTTATGAGTTTTATTATTTTTCTATTCATTCATGATTCATAATTTCTTTAACAAATCGATTTTTTTTTCTATGAAAATTTTATTGGATTTTTTGACAAAAATTACTTTATAAAAGATATATAACAATACAATGTTATAAACCCTGAAACACCTACTCTTTCATTTCCAACTTTACTAGAAATAAAAAAATATTATGTATATTGACCACTTTAGGTCTCATTAGGTTTCCTGAGAAGAAGCTCTAATCAAAATTGAATAGTACAAATTTCTTAAATATTTTTCGGTTCAAAGTCTCAAAACCGCAGGTGAGAAAGCAATCAGAAGAAAAGTAAGCTCGATGGGACAGACCATACGCATGAGGAATGAGAGGAAGGTCCACTCGAAGAAGAGAGAAAAAAGAAGTATAGAACTTAGCTCATGGCACCGGGGAAGAGGAGTAAGTTTACGAAAAGTATTTCGTAACATCAAATTTTTTTGATCATCACTCTACTTACATTACATATTTCATTAGAGAAAAATATTTTAATATAATTCATGGAAATTCGTTCAGTTTCTTAATATAAAAAAAAAATTCAGTAAGAGAGAAATAAGAAAGGCGAGCATGCGAAATTCCCGGGCTAATCCTTTAATAAAATATTTTTATAGTCTCTGTATTTATTATTTAATAAATCCTAATTATTTTCAATAATTAATTCAATAATGAAAGGGTATATGTAAAAAGTTGCAACACTTTCCCACCCTTTTTAACCATCGCTAACCATGTTCTATGGGAATATAAGATGGGCGCTCTTCAATTATGCAAATCATTTCCAGATGATTTTTTATTGTTATTTTTTTAGGTTATATTGTTTGTATAAATAAATATGTTTCCATTAATTGGATTGAAAATATTATATTGGCTATCAATTAATATAAGGACGGAATCTAAATGGCCTCAGACCAGACGCATGAGGAGTGAGAGGAAGGTTCATACGTAGAAGAGAGATGAAAGAGAATAGAACTTAGCTCATGGCACAGAAAAAGATTTTTTTAAAATTTAATTTAAAAAAAGTCAAAGGGATTAAATAAAATTGCAGTTTTCTTTCTATGATGACGTAGGTTTATTATCTTATACCCAATTTAATTTCTGTTTTTTTTTTTTTTTTTTTTTTTTTTTTTTTTTCTCCCCCTTTTTGTATTTTTATGAAAATTGGTCCAGGACTGAAGATAAAATTTTTTAATATTTTTTTTACTTGGTTTAAAAAAATTTGGCTGAGGAGATGCTGAGAAATTTCGAGGGGCCATTTTACCGCCCTCTGCTGACCGATTCGCTTCTTTCCCACTCTTAGGGCTATAAATGTATTAAGTTTTATCCTTTTCCAATGAATGGTTCCAAAGATACACACACATATACACATAAGATTTTTTGCATTTTTAGAGACCTTTTGACCTGGAATGTAAAGATATTTTTAAAAAATTGGGGTTCAAATTTTTAATGATTATAATATTTTCCCCTACTATTATATATAATAGTGTGAGAAAGTAAAGATTGCATTAGTAATAAAAGTCAAGTAAAGGCCTATGTTTATTATCATTATAAAATAATGAATAATAAAAGAAAAGGAGAACCTGTATTTGAATTTAAAGTAGATAATGACCAAAGAAAACTTTAACAATTGAAAAAAAACTAATGTGGTAAATAGCTGAAATATACAAAATAATTACTTGACAAGAGTTGAGTAAAAAAATATTCGTTAAAATCGAATTTTTCTTCATTATAATATTTTTTAAATATTTTGATTAATGATGAGAAAAATGCTAATTGAGTTGTTTGGTGTTTGTTGTTGATAAGGGTGATGCTTAGCTCAGCTAATGGTCCCCCCATCCTTCTATCCCATCTAGAAATGTAAATTTTCCGACCTCCATCCCCTCCGAGACGTCTTCTTGGATCCGGAAGCCCTGGTCTGACGGAAACAGGGGACAAAAGTTACATTAGTGAGTATCCTTTATTATGATAACGGTGTTGGGTGGTGTGTGTGTCTGTGTGTGGGTGGATGGCTTAACTCAGGTCCTTAGTTGTTAGGATATAAATTTATTGCTTAATATCAAAGACTGGCCAAGTTTCTGATGATACCAATATTCAAAGAGAATTTCTGCTCAGCTTTTTGTATTATTTATTTTATGGATGCATTATCACCGTGATAGATAGAGAGTAATATTTTTTCCTACATTTTTAAAAGGTTTTAATAGATAACTTTTAGATTTATAAATTTAATTAAGAAAAAAATTTTGTTGAGACTTCTTAATTAATTTTTTCTCACCCTACGAGGAAGAAAAATAATCTTAGATTCAGTATTTATTAGAGAATAACTGCGCCTGTTTTGGTTACTTGTCTGGAATCAGGGGCGTAGCAAAGACAGAGGGAGAAGAAAATACGGAAAAAAACCCAAACATTGTTATAAAAATTTTGTTGATCCCTAATTTTGCCAACTCAATCTACTTTTCATAATAAAACAATTTCTAAATTTTAAGATTTTTTTAAACCAGCAAAAAATTTCCAGGCATTTTTGAATTGAAAAATTAATCCCTTATTGTAATATCTGATACAAAACAAAGTATTCTACAAGTGAACCCCACTCTCCCAAAGGCCAAGCAAAAAAGTTTTTGGCCCCATATTAGACAAGTGTCATATAATTAGAAATTAGTCTCTGCACGTAAAACAAAATTGCAATAAATTGCAATTCGTACTTTCTAAAATGAACTTTTTGACCATAACTAGGCTGCAATTAAGATATTTTGAAAAAAAATTTAATCTTTTTACTTATTTGAAAAAAATTTTTGTCAAATTTCCATTAATCTAAGTACAAGATCTAATAATACCTTTAGACAGACATCTTAAAGGAGAGAATTAGGAACTTTATATATATATATATATTAGAATTTATTTATTTAAAATAAAATAGAGTTAGTATAGAACAAGTTTCATTCATCAAATAGAAGATATAAAAAAAATGGTGGGGAAAAGGACAATAAAAATAGACAGTTGAATAGTCAGTCATTTCTATAAAGAAAAAAATTTTCAAGCAATTTATTCAGTTATTTCTATACATTGCATTTAAAGCGATTGTGATATATATTATTCTCTTTTTCTGGGTAAATAGTTTGGATAAGAGAAAAGCGAACGTCATTTAGGACCATGTCAATAGGAAAAAAACCGGGAGGGAGATCTAGGACGAGAATGTCAAGAAAAATATTAAGAAAATGGGTGAGGGAAGAGAGAATTGGATGGAAGTAGCTTAAAAGAAAAATGAGAACTTGTTTCCAAGGTGATAAGCTCATGAGCTTCTTTGGAGCCCAAAAAATTATTATTATTATTTTATATATTAAGAAGATTAAACATGTTTTAAGGAAATTCATAAAATATTAAAAATAAATAAATCCATTTGATTCACTAAAGCTTAAATTAAATAAATTTATTTATTATTTTTATAAAATTTCAAGAACATCCTCCGCCTTTCATCTTAAAATAGGTTTTAGGATTTTGTATAAAGGAAACATAAAACAGTAGGAGAAAAAGAAATGTTTTTCTCTTTCGATGACGAAATTTCAAGCATTAAAATAAGTTTTTTTTAACCTTTGTGCATCTATTAAAATCTATCTAGGCTTCAAATAATTTTATAAAAATGTTAAAAGTCATAAATAATAGAGATTGATTGCCAGACATTTTAAATAATATCAAGAGTCATATAAAATGTTAAAGAAAGAATCTCAGTTATTTTTAAAATCCTATAGAATTAATATAAAAAACACAAGTTGTTTTGAAAATCGACCCTAATATTCAATACAAGTTGATTTCTATTAAAGTCGAAAAGATGTATATATATCTTTAACACTTGAGATATTTGTGGATATGATTTATATTATCTGACAATCAATGTATAATATATGACGAATATATATATATATATATAAACTCAAAATATCGATGCCACAGTTTTGATGATGGATACGACCTAAGGCTAAGCTCGAAAGGAAATATTTTTAATTTTCTTGTCTTGTTCTCTCCTTCTTTCACTAATAGAACCTTTTAGATATATAGATATTTATGACCAGTAAATTATTTCAAAAACAAAGAAAATATATTAATAACTCTGTTTATAAAAAGTAATTTATTTTTTCTGAAAATATAAGAAATGAAATAGTAATTTATTAAAATTAAAATATTAACTTCACCTTTAATATTGTAATTCAAGAAATAAATATTATAATAATATATAGAGCATATTTGATTTTTTCACATTTTTCATTCTAAACTTTAAACTATTTTTGACTGATCGAAATTTGTATTCTTTGTTTACAAATAAATAACTAAAAATGAATGTATAATGAAAATGATCAAAATTTAGAAATAGATCTAATTTGAATTTGACAGCAAACCATCAGTCATAAACAGTGACTACTTAATTAATTATTCCAGATAAAATAAAATTATATTTTTAGATTCCCTTTGGATGTTTTAAATAATATAAAAATTATGCCTACCGGAAATGAAAAATATATTTTACAAAAATACTTTAGGAGAGGTTAGGCTAAGAGGTGAACGATTGATAGTGGGTTTTTTTCTAGTGGTCGAACATTACATTTCTACCATATAAATAATATTATCATGCATTATTTAATGATTTTGAATAAAAAATGATACTAACCTGTGACTGTTGTCTTTTTGGAGAATGCCAGCATCGAATATTTGATGAATATGTATCAACCCGATGACGATAAATAACATAAATAATATTAATATATCACTATAAATATATAATAAATTTAATAGCTAATAGATTTCGAAATTATAATGTAATAATAAAATGAAAGTGAGTTGAAAAAATTCCAATTGTCATAACATAAGAAAATCCATCTCGTCTTTATAAATAAATGAATGTAAGAAATTAAAAATATAAACACAAACAATAAATAAATAATTAATAAATAACCAATCTTTTAAAATGAAAAAAATAATCGTGGAAAATAATTAAATTGGTAACATCACGTATAACTTGACAGCTAGCAGACAAAAACATCAGAGGTTAGAATGGAGATGGGAAATTTCATTTGAAAATTTTTAAATAATTAAAAAAACTAAATATTAAATAAATATTTCTTTAACATTCATTTCAATTTAAAAAAAAAAAAAAAGAAATATTTAAAAACTTTTATATTATTTTTATAAATAATTCATATTTTTTTTTAAACTAAAAAAATAAAAATTACACGAGTGTATAAAAGTAAATATTTTTTTTTCGACAAAAAAAAATTCAATCTAAATTTAAAAAATGTCATTATTGATTTTTTTGCGATCGCAATATTTTCCCAATAAATATTATATTTATAGATAAAAGTAAAAATCTGGTGTGACTAACCGCACATTACACAACTTTCCCTTACTTACTTATGCAAGAGAAAGTAATGTAATATGCTGTCACACCTTTTTGTGTCGAACTATTTTTTCTTTATAATATTATAGAAGAAAAATTTTTTCAACAGTTAGCCTGAGGGCAATTTATTTTTAAAGTCTTTTCCCGACATCTGAACCTTTTATACCGCTTATTTATTATTAATGAAAGCCCAAATAATTGTTCCCGGGCATTGTTCATTATTCTTAAAAAAATTTATTTTATAAAATAACTCAATGTAAACCAAGAAAATATTCGAGAAGTTATAAATCTATCTAAATACCTCACATCACAAATATCTTGAAATTTTCTTAATATTGGAATCCACTAACTTCCATTTTAATTCGAAGAAATTAATCATTGGAAGTACCTATAATTTGTCTTTGGAGGCGTTTAGGTGTCCGGCTGTTAATTAAGTGTCCCTTCTTGCAAGCCAGAAGGGAATTCGCCTTTGTTTATCCCTAAGGTTGTCCCTTGGCCCCCGAGGGCTGTAGCTTATCCAACTGCCTCCTCCTCAAGGCACCTAGGCTCTCCGAGAAGCCACCACCTATGAATATTCATCCAAGCCAAAACTGGGGTGGAAAAATAAGCAAAGGGCTTACTTATTTTAAAGAAGAGTTTCTTATTAAAGTTCAAATGAATTTCTAACGAAATTTACATATTTTTAAAGAATATGTTATTCTTATTTATATTTATTTACGACTAAGCAAAAGGGCAAAACTAGAATCTCATTTATTTTGTAATGAGGAGAAATATTTAAATTAAAATATAGTAAATAGTATCTCACGTGTGAGTGGGCGTTTGGCGACTCAGAGGTTACTCAAGCTAGGATTGGCATTTTTCTGTTTCCCCTATGCTAGTCTCCGTCCCTTTAAGCGTCAGTGTATGTGTCGGATCGGCTTCTATGATATTTCTCTGTCTCATCAATAATCCATATTCTGACCCTTAAGAATGGGCACGAAAAGAAATTTAAATAAATTAAATAGTAAAATTTTTTTTAATTACAAAATTCCTCCAATTGTTATGGCGAGGAAAAAGTTTTTTCCCTAACCATCATATACAAATAAAATATTTATTTTATTAAATAAAATAATTTTTTTTTTTTCATATATTTTTAGTCTCACTCTCACAGGACTAACCTGTTCTCCCTGGTTGCATTTGACTACTGGTCCGTTGGGCTTCTATCATATATCCAAAAAAAAAGTCATTCAGCCAAAATTCCATTATTTGTTACATACATTATATAAAAATAAAAAAACATATTTACCAACAATAAGATATATAAGAAAAAATAAAATAAATATTAATGAATTTTTAACGCCTAGATTAATAATCATTATGTAAGTAGGAACGCGAGAGCAGCGAGAATTCAAAAGTAAAATGCACCCCTTAAAATTTAACAATTAATTGTAGTTGTCAAATTTTATTTAAAAAATAATTTATCAACTAGGGTTCAAATTTATATTAAAACGAGAAAAAAGATCATAACTTAAATTGGAGTGGAGCTTCTCGATCCTCCCCTGCACCCAAGATGCGAGGGTGTTGTTGAAAAAATTGTTTCTTTAGAACGTAGAGGACTGCCTATCGAGATATATATATATATATATCTAAAATGCTTTCAAGGATAGACTAAAAAGTGGACTTTGACCTATTATCGCTCACCTATTAAGATATATTTTCATTTATATTTTGAAGGATCTTAATGTATTTTTTAAACAAAAACCATAGGAAAAATTGTACAATTATAACGAATCCAGTGTTTAGTATTTTGCTTTCCTTTCAATGCACGCTGTAAGAGAAAATTTTGGTTCTCTTTTACCCAACTTTATTTATTATGATTGGAAAATATTTTTTAATCCCCTATATAAGCTTTTTCGCCAAAAGTGTTTGGGATTTCCATTAGCGTTGGATTGTTATCAAAATAAGAAACCCAGTGGATTCTTTTTTGTTTTCCCAACTCTTGATTCGTTTCTTTAGAGAATACAACAATTGTACGTAGTATTTTCCCTAGTGCTGTGTTGCCAAGTTGCCAGAACTAATTATGTGCTTGCTCCTTTTCTGAAACCTCTTAAGGATGCAGATTAAAAGGCTCCCGGGTTATTGGAAATCGTTGCGAGCTAATCTAGTTTGAAACCAATATTTCCGGACAGCAGACCCAGTAGAGTTAATAGATTCATTAAATAAGCAATCTATGCATAACTAATTTTAGATCTATTTTCATATTTTTACACAATTTTTCTTAATGGTTTTTTAAATATATATATAATAAATAAATACATACTAAAAAATAATTAATAATAATAAAAATCTTTTTAAAAAAATACCTTAATTAAAAAAAGATGATGTAAATATATATATAAATGTTGAAATAATAGATTGGTTTATTGGGAGATATTTTGAAGGATTAAAACAAATACTAAAATGAAATTTTTTTTTATACATCAATGATCAAATATCCTAATCTAATTTACTAAATATTTTTTAAAATAATTACTATTTAATATAATGATTTACAACCTAGTTTTCTTCCCAATTCCGCCCTTATGAGTCATCCTGTCCTAAATATGCATTTCCTGATTACCTACCAGTGAGGTGGATGTGTACTTCGCACTCCCCGCTGAGTACATTTTCTAATTGATATTTGAAACTCTCGCCTGAGTACTAAACAAACTGCGCTTCCTCGCCAAGCAAATAACACACATGAAATGCACAGGCTATTCAATTAGGGCCTGAAGGGCATTATGTCTAATTAAGTGACTGTCACAACGATATTTATGCTCCTATTGGCAGGCATTGTGTGGGCGGATGCAACGCCTCCGGGTTCATTTATTAAATGAAATATTATGATTATCACCTCGGTGTCTGTACGTCCATTTTCGAAATTCTAAATTAGCTTTTAAGAAATCATTAAAGTAGCAATGAATATTCATGATTATTAATTTTTTTTTTTTGTTGCATTTTTCCAGGAATGTCTTTATGATGTAAATGAAAGAAGAAAGAAATTAAAGAAAAAAATAAAAATTGTTTTAAATAGAAAAGGAAAGGATTTAACCTAACTCAAATTCGCATCTAAGAATAAAGGCTAAAATAATTAATTATTCATAAAGAATATAAAAAGAAACTAATTCTTATTACTTTTACTAACTAGTCCGCTATCAGACCCAAGAGAAATTTTTAAACATTTTACTTTTTATTAAAATAATCATACGATACCAAACCTATTATAATAGTAATTTATCATTTATTTTTATTATTATTAAATATTAATAATAATATAATTTTTTTTAGATGCTTTGGCTGATTTTAGTAATTTTATTGCCATCAACTTTATTTTATTAATAATATCTTTGCAATTTTTTTTTTTTAAAGAAAGAAAGGATTAATTTTTAATCATATTTCGTTTTTTTTTTCTTTTTTCATATGACGTTGCTCGCATATTGTTATGACAGGGTGACATTAATTAAACTTCCCTGGGTTTAAGGCATTCTTGCAAGATTCTGTTTAAAAAACGGACAAAAAAAAAAAAAATAATAAATTCATAAAATCAGAAAATGGAGAAAGTGATATTTCATCTTTAGTCAGATCTGCTTTAAATTTTACAATTAAGAATAAATGTTGGAATAAATATTTTAATAATTTATATTGACTTTTTCAGTTCAAAAAAAAAAAAAAAAATAGTTTATTATATTTACAAGTAAAGGAATATTGTGGATCAAACTTTAAATGGTATATGTTAATTGAAAGGGGAGTTTTGGTATAGGTGTAGCATAGCTGAAGTTGGAAAACCCAGGTTCGAATCCAGAAACGCCATTTGGTACAATTATCTCGCATATATTGTAATATCAAACAATATTTTGTCTAGCTGGGATAGTACCCAAGGGTTATCTCTGATTTTTCACGCATAAAATTATAACAAGAACATGATAGTTTACAGAAAATGGTGTCTGTTTGGTGGAAAGTAAACAATCCAAAAGTCCAACTCACGAATGTATTTTTCAGAGCATGCTCAGTTATGGAAGTTTAACAACTGCGTATGCATAGTCCCCTTTAGAGGAGCAATTAATGGAAAAATCTATTAGCGAATTGGTCATTTATGTTGTCTATCTTTCAACAATCAGAAACGAACAAATGTCGCCTCTTGGTATTTACTAAGCCTATACTGTTAGAACCCTTGAGTGCCCTCATTGTCGGCGTGACTTTCTATCGTTTGTGACTAGAATTCAGACAACCCCTCCAATTTTTCTGTTAAGGAGAGGGGGCTTCCAACAATATTAAAAAGATATGTCATTTGTAAACTAAAAAAAAAATCTACCAATTCAAGTCAGTGAAGCGTAACATCGATTGCTTTTATTATATGCAAATAAACACAATAAAATAATAATAAAAAATTTTCTTTAAATTAAAAAAAAAAAAAAGGAAAAAAAGGGTTTATGATTTTTATGAAGGAATGATCCTAAAGTGATATTCATTTTTACGCAAGTGTTAACCTATATTTTATGTATGAATGCTTCTTCTTGGCTTCTTTAAGAATCAATTCCACTCGTTTAAGTGTCGCATTTTGTGTTTTTATTGGAATGCTTTATCGTCCCTTGCTGCTTCTTTTTCTTTCGTTCGGGTATTTTATTTTTAGAATCTAGAACGAAATTTTATTAAAAGAAGAAATTCTTATTGTTATTACCGGCGTTGCTTGCTACTCTCACTGATACGGCGATTAGATTACATATGAAAAGTTTTCCCGTTTATTATTTTAATTTCCTATAAAGTTTTTTAGAAAAATATTTATGGAAATATATTAGGAAATCTTTATTTATAATAGAAGAAGCAGAAGAGTTAAGTAATAAATTTTTGTAAATAAAAATTTCCATTAAAAATAAAAAAAGTAATAGGTATTAATTTTTCAGGGGTATAGCTTTTTGCCTTGAAATAAGGGAGTCCAAAATATTAATCTTGGGAAGTCGGAGGTTGTGGGTTCGATGCTTGAGGCAGACTGATAAAAATATTTCAATTAAATTGGATACTTCAATTAGAAATCTATGTCTGGAAAACGGCAATAGTAACCGTTTGTTCTAAGAGCAATTGCCAGCCTTTTGTAACAATCACACGCATGCGCATTATGTGTTTTTTGACAAAATGGTGAAAATTGCACCTTATATAAATAATTTATATTAATGACTATTAATAGCTGAAAGTTGAAAAAAAAAATACATATATATAAAAATCGAGAATGGAAGAACTTGAGAAATTATCATTTGGTTGTTGCATCAGTTGCAAAAATATTACGAATCAACATGAAAAGAAATTAGAGGATTTATATGATCCCAGATGAAATGGAATTTTCATAGTATTTTTTTATTTTTATTTTTAGATTAGAATAAAAGCTAATTTTAGAAGTTAAATTAAATGCAAAAAAGGAGGACGCGCAATTTTTTTTTTTTATATTTATGATCACAAAAAAAGAGGAGATGGCGCATCTAAAACTTAGAAAGAAAATAAAAAGCAACAGATAATGAACGGTCCATAAAGGAAACGGGGGACTGATTAAAAACAAAATAAAGGCGAAGATAGAGCTAAAAATAATTAAGTCGTCGCAAAAGCAAATTAAGATGACAAAGATAAGCCTGTTTATTGATCAAGTTTTCATCAGAATAAATTTAAGCTAATAGAGCGGCAATCTTGGAGAAGAAATCTCTTTTATACTTTGGCGAGGATAATGAGAATCGATAAGTTTAAAAAATTAACTTTAGACCAATAAAGAATATATTAAAGTTTTTAATATTTATTATACCTTAATAAAGAGGTTTTAATGTGAAACTTTTCTTAGGGTGAGGTAAAAATGAATTATCTCGCTAAATTTTGTTGCAGCTTGCTATTATAGTTTAATTTACTCCGTTTTTTTTTTTTTGGGTATGGGTAAGATATGTTGAGTGAAAAGCAAGTAGGAGTTACGGAAAGAGTAAAGAAATAGAGTATTTATAAAAGATGATTATTTATTAACTTAAACTTATATTTGAAATTTATTTTTATTTCAATTTTTCGGCCAAAATACAATTTTAACGTTTAACATCGTTTTCCTCGAGGCCACCCATCCGGAGTTAAGGACTGGCCTTGTTTGTCAACAACTATTTTCCTCTTCTCTTCGGCCAGACATTTGCAAAATTAAATCCTGGATACAGTGGATTATAAAAATTGAGATGGGAATCAAAATTAAAATAAAAAAAATTGCCAATTATCTTAAATATGGCTAAAAAACAATATTATTTTAAATATAAATAAGTAAGCTTAAATAAACTCTACCATTAAAGTGTGGATGCCGTCAGATAAAGAAATAGAGAAAAATTTACTGCAATGGTTCATTTTGAGAAAAACTAACAAAGATGCCTGATGGAGTAGCCTATTTTTTATTTATATAAGCCTCTGCGTTCGCGAACTTCCTGGGAGATAGGCAACCCAATCGACTAACTCATCGGTTCCCAACCTGCCCGGCACCGAATAATAAGAAAAAATATATTGTGTATACAATATTTTAGAAATTTCTACTGGTACGCAATCCTTTTGCTTAAAATTACACGTACTTGATGCTAAAAAAAAAAATGAGGAGGTGATTAGCCTAAGCTTTTAATTCTGAGTCAAATCCACCTTATGGCAAAAATTTATCCAACTATTAGTGATGTCTCCTCCTGGTGAAAGAAACAGTATTATTCCCAAGAAAGTTACTTTCTAGAGTAACTACAACGTGTCCCTGACACAAATGATAAGGAAGGGAGACTAAAAAACTTGGAATTATTAATATATTTCTATAGATTGCTGTAGAGAGAGAGAGCAATTTAATCTCCCTAGAAATTAACAAAAAAGCATGCGCGGTCTGCTTTGGAGCAATTAATCAAAAAATCTATATTTAACGTAGCAAAGTTCAGTGGTTTTCTTCCCGTCCTGAGCGATAAAAATATATTATATTGGCTACCAATTAATATAAGATAATAAGGTCGGAGTCTAAATGGCCTATATATTGGTGGATTGGTTGTTTAGGTTGCCTAGCTTCCAGGATCCAAACACGAACTAATTACTGTAACTCCATGTATATGGGTCGAGAGCTAAATAAAATGCAAATTGTCATAGAATAAATCAACGATGAACTTGAGATTTGAATATTATATAAAAAATGTTTTTTTTTTTTTTAGAATTTCAATCTCTATATAGGATTTTTTGGACCCAAAAGACTTCTTTTAGGATAAAAATAAAATTTTTAAAATTTACTTGTTCAAGTGACTGTATTTATTCATATTTTCAAACAGGGACTTCTTGATTAGGGTATATAATAATTTTGAATAATATCAGTTATTATTCAATTTAACTGACGAAAAGATTTTTTTTAGAAATTGTTGTTTTGTGGCTTTTTCTTCCGGAAGAAGTAGAAATATTCAATAATAGAACGAGATCTAGATTTTGATAGGCCTAGGGATGCATTAAAAATATATTTATTAAAGGGTCTCGAAATATTATTATTTTAACTTTTCTTTTGCTCCAAGTTATCCTCTTTCGCTAAATATATTTTTTTTATTTTCAAATAAACCAGAAAATATTAAATTAGATTGGAAGGGTATTTATTGTAAAAATGTTAGGGAATATTCTGTTTATGAAAATGGACTTGGATAGATACTAAAAGGCTTTGCAATAAAGTATATTTATCATTTAAGTAGATAAATTTTTATCTTTGAAATAGAAGGGTAAGTACTAGTATAGTCAGAAGCATAATTTTTATTATTCATAAATATATTAAATAAAACAAAAGCCCTGACATGAAAGAGAATTTAATTTCACTCTTTATTCCTTATCCCCTCTCTAATCTCATATTCCTCTGTAATATCTTTTTGCCACCTTTTCTGTTGATCTCTTTTATCATTTATTAAATTTCTCCTTGAAAAAATAATTACTTAAGTGCATTCATTATTTGAATTATGAAAGAGTTAGAATAAGGGAGGCTTATGGGTGGAGGGGCAGGAGAGTCAGCAGAGCCCTCTGGGAATTTGCACACGAAGCTCAGATAAATTTGCGGATACTAATTAAAATAAACTCCCGGCCATTTCTCACCGAGGCCAAAGTGATTTACGATGGGGTGCCGGCGACAGGGGGCGGCGCCCCGCATATTTGACTAATAACACACTTCTCTGTTTATATGACAGCATTGCAATCGCAATTATTATGATTAGTCCTCTCCTCTATTTGACATTATGATTTATTTCGCTCGATTGATACAAGAAAATGTTTCATCACAAAATATTTATCTTTAATAATAATAATAATAATAATAATAATTCGAAATATGTATGGGTCCGAAGCCCATTTGAATCAATAAATGATAAAATGCAAACCATGTTTATTTATGGCGATAAGAAATAAGAAAGGAAATTAAATTCATTCTAAAAAAAATGATAAAAGAACAATCAAGTTAATTGTATTAATCCTTTCCTTTATTAAGGAGAGCAAAGAAAAAGGAGATAAATAAAATAAATAAATAAATATAATTCCATGCACATAAAAACATACGAGTATTATGTACAGCTCGAGCTTAACTTTTTTAGTCTTGGCCCATATAGACTTTAAACAAAATTTATTTATATATTACGATATTACAAATTACTGGATATATAAATTATCCAAGCATACAATACAACGATTTAAAAAATTTTATCTAACATTTCTCCATTACGTATTGGCAGAAAAGGTCCCGCAACTCACGATAAAAATTAACCAGGAATTTATTTATACCAATTGATTGAAATCATAGGGCTGTCTGGAATTCGATCTTTGACTTTAAATTATCATTTAGATACTAAAAATGCGTTCTAGTGGCAATAGAAAACAAAAAAATTATTAAAAATAGTAAAATTTAAAATTGAAGAAAAAAAATAAATTTGAAAAAAAAATTCGAAGATTTTGAATCAGGAATTTTATATAAAAATAAAAAAACCTTTTTTTTAATAAGCAGAAATTTTAATTGAAGTATAAAATAATAGAAGGTCTTTTGCCTTCTCTTTACTTACTTTGTAAAGTGATCCTTTTTCGGGTTTTAAAAGAAAGAAATATATTTATTTCATAAGGAATGAATACATTAAATACATTAAAAATTTTAAAATAATATATATATTATGTTTTATGTATTAAATTAAATTAAATTAAAATTTTCTATTTCTCTTTATCTTAACGTCAAAAAATTTACTAATAAACCTAAAAGTCTGATACAGGCATAAATACAAACAAAAAAAAAAAAAAAAAAAGAAAAAAGACGAGTAAATTAACGTCAAAAAAGACAGCAATAAGCCTAAAAATCTTAAATAGACAAAAATAGCTGAATTCTCCATATTCGCCAAGATATATTTGCAAATTTGCAATAGGTCCTTTCATAAAAAGATTGTGATTCCAAATTAATAGACATTTATGTATTTTTGTGAATATTGCTTAAAAAAAATATGTAACTCACCAGCCAAAAGATACTACTAAGGCGGGAGGAACATTTGGAAATCCTCTCTGATGATATTCATCTTCATTCTACATCAACGAGAAAGAAAGAATATATACAATAAATTTAAAAAAATATTGTTGGTCATTTATTTTATTTTTGTGTATTATCCAGATAAAAAAAATGTAAC
The DNA here is from genome assembly GCA_010014785.2 of Anisolabis maritima. Taxonomy (NCBI): domain Eukaryota; kingdom Metazoa; phylum Arthropoda; class Insecta; order Dermaptera; family Anisolabididae; genus Anisolabis; species Anisolabis maritima. The sequence continues at coordinate 323 of JAAAKE020128237.1, read as the reverse complement.
TTATCTCAAAAAAATTTAGTGAAAATAAAGAAATTATCTTTGAAAGTGAATAAAGAGAAAAACAATATTTTCGTCTAGGTTCCTATTTTTTTTTTTTTTTTTTCGTTATATACGTTGCTCTATTTTTTATCAATATTAAATTTTTTCCTTTATTTCATTTTTAATATTAGATGTTTGGTGCTCTGTTTTGACCATTTTTTTTACTCAACCAAAGTTTTTTCCATCTCGAAGCATGGCTAACTCATAAACTTTTTTTCTTAGAGGTATTTTCTGACTTGTGCCCATTCGGGTCTAGATGATAACTCCTCATTTAGTTGGCCTAT